>DWLS01003076.1:0-16506 GCA_018246255.1 Pachliopta kotzebuea | reverse complement strand
ATGAAATATTCTTCTTTTTGTAATGATATCATCACTTTTGTAGCTTTAACTAAAAAAATAATTATATGTACTGTATAATATTTTATATATATTCATAACAAATATATTAGGTATTGGTTGAAATAGGTATAGTTAAACAGCTGGTAAATCTAGTGTTAAATGAGTTTCTACGCTCCAGAGGGACAATGAACGTTTTAAAATATTGTGATATTGAATATTAAATCAAGTGAAAAAGAAATTTATTAATCGTTGGCAATTTTTCACGGAGCACATATTTAAAGTAGATATTGTTGTTTTCTGATTAAAAGCAGCCGTTCATAGGCAACGGTGAGCCGAATTTGATTTATAATCCAGACGCACCGATCTTCACAGCCGTCGTGTGCCGAAGTGAACCTTAACACTGCACAGTAAGAGGAGTGCTGTGTGCAGCTCGGTGGGTGAGGATGGTGCGCCAGGCGCCACATGCGGCATTTTTTGTGTGAGATTTAGTTTTACAATGGGTAGAGGTACCCGGACCCGTGGCCCGGACTCCGAGCGGCGACCGCTGGGTGTGTTGGGATAATGAATACTTCAGGTAGACAAGGACGGAGCGCGATGTTCTCCGTGTTTAAATTTATCGTTTAACATAAATAATACCGACGTTTATAATTAGGCATATTAAACAATTTTATTGCTTTTAAGGCGCCAACGGGCTGATGGTTAAAAGTAAGGTCTCAAAAACCACAAGATTGCGGTTTCTATTTTAGTATTCGTCGAAGATCGCGAACTTTTAGGAAATTGAAAACCAACGCGAAACATTTGAATCAGTTTACAGAAATTAATTAAAACTCACATCATCTGATTTCGTTTATGCATAGTTGCAAAAAAAAATACAATACCGAATCGTTTCATCTGGCTCTTTCGCTCAGACAAGTAATCCCAACATCGCTCAATCATTTACAAGATTACTAAGTAAATTTCCGCAGCCGTATGCAGCACGAGCGAATCAAAGGCAGTTAGTCTAAAGCACAGTATCAATTGTGTCCAATAAACCCGAATAAGCCAATTGCATTACAAATTGTTAGCTGGAACTCATTCAGAAGATAATTCAATCTTTTATTCGTCGTTACGTACTCATGAGAAGGATAACAGTACAAAACTTACAAGAATTCGGGACATGGAGTATTTTCATATTTTAATCAAATTACTTAAGTTCGGTCATATACATATATTTTATTAGTTTTGTGTATTAGAGGCGAACCGAATATTTAAGGGGTAGTAATTGTCATGTAGAGCTCATAACATTGCCAGATCGATGATGGACTTATTGGTTGTAGGTTCCCGTTACCCGAGACCGTCTATTTGCAGATCTTAATTCTGCTGTCAAATAATAATGTACAAACATTACTGTGTTCCAGTCAGAAGAGTGCTGCATGCTAGTGAAATTATTAGGGTATCGAGACTTAACACATTATGTATCAAGGTGACGAGCGCTGGATGGTACTATGTATACCATGTTAACCAGCGCGGCGTTATAGTCAAGGATATCACTTACCATCAGGTGAACGCTTTGCTCGTCTCAATTCATCATTACATAAAAAAATAAGATTACTCAGCAACACATTGCGTTCAAATTCTGAGACAACAAAATACCTTTTTCCACGTTGTGTTCTACTTGTGCTTGATAATTATTTTATAACAGTAAAGGTAGACGATTTACTGAAAAGGGATGAATATAAGCAGAAAATATTCAAACCCTCGAACCGATACGTAAGTAAATGATAGTCCCATTTCACTGCGACCGCTTGGTGACACTAGTAAAGCCTATTACGGTCCTGTATGGATCTATGGGCGAGCCGTCTAGGGGCCCGATTTCTTTCCGTCTCGTGTAATTTTGTAATTTAACAGTAGCCCTCCGTTTATCTAAATGGACCAATGGGATCGGAAATGCTATTTTATACCATGATTCGACTGAGAGAATATAGTGATTAGATTAAAAATGAAATAGATATAACGAAGTCAACGTTCTGACATCAATTTAATTGTATCTCGGGTTTTATTCATATAAAAAAAAATTAACGATGATTGTGGGCGACGATGAGCTTCTGGTTGGTTGAACGGGTTAGCGAGCTGAGCGTCGAAACGATTTATTATAAAGCATTTACTTTAAATTCGAATACGTAGAAGATCTTATTCTCAGTAATAATGTTAGCATAAACACACTTACAGTATATTCGGAATATAGTTCACTGTTAAAAATGTTATACCACCAATTTCCATAACATATTTGTGATATAAGAAACTTGACGAAACTGATCAATTACTCTTGATCAAATGATCACGGATACAGTACAGAGAAACATGCTGCTCCTTAATGATGATTATCCACAACTTACTGGTCAACTTTTTGATAACAACTGCTCAAAGTCTGGTAATGTTTTTTTTATTCGAGGAGTCGTCGGGATGAACAAGGGTTTCATCTGATAGTAAGTAAGACAATTGCTTCCTTAAGATCGTATACACAGCACCACATTGCGCTCGTCGCCTTGAGACATAAAGTGTTAAGTATCGTTACTCCAGTAATTTCAATAGCATACAGCACCCTTTAAACCGGAACCCAGTTACTTTTGCTTATTACTATTTAGCGGTAGAAATATGAACTGTAATGATACCTACCTAGATGGTTTCCGGCAACCGGTTATATGGTCACCCGCGGTGCATTGCGGAACACCCCGAGATCTCCTACGGAACTCACCGGTGCCTCATTGCACTGTTGTTGAGCACATTCCAGGGAAAGCTGATACTCTCTCCAGCACCCAATGTGCTACGACAAAATACGGGACCACTTTGCACTCGTCGTCTGCGCCGGACTCACTCAATAGACATTGAGTGCCCGCGAACTCGGGAACCTTTTTAGTTTGCTTCTACAGGCAGGGCTTACCTTAGTCCGGCAACAGAGCAGGATGAGGAGTGCATCCAGCATTATTTTTAAAATTATTAATTAATTAAGTTTAAAAATTCTAAGATGTAAGATATGTGAAAGAACGAGGAGCAAACAAGCGGCGAGATCAAGGAGTGCGAGGGGAGCCGGGTCACGCCGGAAACGGAGCGATAGCGGACAACTTCCGAGAAATAATTAAGTTTGCGTTTCAACATATTAAGTTGGCAACACATTCATTTTATCTCTCGCTTCTGTTTAATTATTATTTTTTCAACTTTAATGATCACCGTCGATATAATTACATCCTCGTCTTAAGTACATTGAAATAGATTGGAATAGAATGTGGTAGAAATTTAAGAGATTTTTTTTATCTAAATATTATACGATTTACTATGGATTTTTTTTTTGTAACGTGGGTGTAACTTGAAAAGGAATTTTAAGAGCACGCCGCATTTTAAACAAGATTATAACCACAGGAATTCATCGAAGTGCAACAACTATGCGGCCGGAATGCACAACGAATGATGTATTACCTGTTAGTTAAAGGGCACCGTTTTTTGTTACAAATTATTAATAATTACCTATACTAATACTAAAAGATGGATGGATTGCGTGAAGGATGACATGAGTAAGAATGGGGTAACCGATGAGATGACGGCTGATAGGCGAGACTGGAAGAGAAGAACATGTTGTACCGACCCTACATAAAGTGGGAGCAGGGCAGGAGAAAGAAGAAGAAGAAGACTAATACTAATAGATTAGCGACAATCGATAGGATTATTAACATATAATTAGATCACAAACTGCGAGTTTCTGCTGTCTATAACACGGACAAACTTGAATAATGAATAAAAATTTGATAAAGTTTAAACAAACTAGATTATCCATTTTCCCCGATTACTGTAGTAAAAAAATATTCAGATTATTAAAGTCTTTGCTTTTATATATGTAAAACAGAGATCAGTTAAACATGTGTGGGAGACGAACTAGAATATCTCCACCGCCACTCGACCCTTGTGGAGGACTGAAGTGGAAATAATTCAAAGGAATATCCAGCTGACACATAAATTCAATATTGGTATTAAACACAACCAATCCATAACACTTGCAACGCTTTCAACCAAAAATCACTACACATATACTTACAATTGTATTTTGAATATTGTATCATCTCCCCTTTCTCTTCCCACCTCTTCCTCCTTCCCCAAATCCTCTTCCCCCGTCTCTCTCCTCTCCCTTATATTATATATATATTTCAGCTCGTGGATTCCGGATCCGCGAGCTCAGGGTCCGATGAAGCTTTCGCGGCCATAATAATGGCCGAAAGCATCAACTTCATCCGAAAAAAAAGTATTTTGAATCTAATTTCGCGCAGAAAAATATTTTACTTACCTGCAACAAACAAACAAAAAAATATTCAAATGTTATATATAATATATAAAGGAGCATGAAGCTATAGATAAGAGAAGAAAAATTATGAGGATGTTATTAGTCTTTATCTATACAAACATTATTTAGTTTACTGTTGAATAACTTCTTCACAGCAGCACTGCAAAGTTTTTAATAATAAAATGGGTTGTAGAAGAAATTAGTTAATGTAATATTAACCACAATATCCAAGAGTATGAAATCAATTTTAAGGTCCTTTTGTAGGTAAGCGCTATGACATTCTACCACAAGAAACAATTCTAGAGCAGCACTCAACTTCTATGGAATCCATTTATTTTAGGTTGGTTCGTTTTTCCACTACAAAGACATGGTTAAAACAATAACTATACAATATAATTTAACAATAATTAATTAAACAATATAATGATTAACTATGAGTAATAGAAAGGTCGCCGGGTTTAGCGTTGGCGACGAGATAAAGGGGTCATAACGGCGCCGAGCTGGACATCCACCAGTGGTGACCTCCGGGGTGCTCTACTCACCACTATACATGAAACAAACTAAAGAACAACGCGAACTTCATACGAATTAGATAAATACCTTCATGTTCAAGCTTTGAAAATAGCTACCAGAGTACGAACTATATCCAAATCTTATTGAATAAAGCTACCATCAAGACGGTCAACTCTTGTTAAACAACACGCCTTCCCATAACGAAGAAGGGAAAGGTAGAATAATTTCTCATTAACACATTGTTGATAAAAAATGGGTGTAGCTTATGAACAATACAGCTGATGTAGAAAACACCTCAATTGACAAATATTAACAATGTTAAGCATTTTTGATAGCAGCATCTCATACTATAACTTTACTTATGGACTTTTATTTACATGTTGAGCATAAACTTTTATTTAAAGTACAGACAGGGATCATGTTGATGATAATTCATACAATATACACATAACAATGAGGCGCTTATTGGCTTATCTGCATGTTATAACATTGCAACACTTCTATGTAACCCATAGTTTCTGCCATCTTTAAACTAGCAAAACTATAGGAAAGGATTAAATAATAGCAAAGTAGAAAATGTATTCTGTAAAAGCGTAAACTGAATTTTAAAAACACGTAATTTTTGAATACAGTAAACATTATTTTACTTATATACCTTACAAATTTAACAATGGTTGTATTTAAAGCCAGGCATTCTCTATAAATCATCCCTTGACGCAAGTAGTATTTATCATTTTAACTAGCGCTAAATATACAAACGGGGTAGTAAACTTTATCTTAAATTATTAGTAAATCCAAAGAGATAGTTTTCATTAACAGCCCAGTAACATCTGTTAGCCGGCACAGCCAGTGGAAGGGTAATGAAACAAATAATTAACGAGCGAAATCGCCACGCTATGAAGTGATCATAAAACGATGTTGGAAACGAAAATTACATTAAGTTTATAGCCGCGGGCAACACCTACCGTGTTTATACCGACGACGGACACTTAAGAAATCACTTGGTAAAATCAACTCTTTCTTGTCGGACCTGACTTATCTTGTATCTCCACATTATAACGCCTTCTCTATTAAAACATTAATTTATTATTTTATGACCTTAGGTACTTTTTATCTTGATCCCATAGAGTAACATATTCTAAAACAGGCTAACAAATCAATTCATCATTCATTCAATATGAAATATTTTGTCCGCTTGTATTTTGACTATATTATTTATTAGATCGTAATACAAATCTGAAATATAATGTACATGTACAACGCGATGGATAAAAATTTGTAATATAATTAAACACCTGTGATGAGAAAGAATAGTGATTTATATTAGTAGGGTGATAAATAAAGCCGTAAAAACCGTAAAACCTCGCGGGCATGTAATCGGGGCCGATCATAATCGATTGTCAACGCGGCCGGCCATGAAAAATTAAACGTCAGGTAACGGACGGACAAAACTCCGCCGCCATAAAGCGAGCGGGGGCCGGGACGGAGCGGCAACACGCCCAAAAAGAGTTAAGCGTTGAGGAGATCGGCGCGCACAGATTACGGGGCGCAGGTGTTAAATAAAAATAATAAAATTGGACGCGGACGAGGTAAAAAGAAGAACGGAGGCGGCCGCGCGGCGCCGGGCCCGGCGTAGTTTCCTTTGCAACGCGCCTCGTACAAAAAACGACGTGTATACACGCGTCCACTCAACCGGCCGCGAGCACCAGCGACATTCAGCGTCGAACGGCACATCCCAATCTGCGAAGTTTCCACTTTAAAGCCATAAACGTTAGCCAACTCTCCCCTGCGCGACTCCCGATAAGGAAACAAATCGTGAAGCTTGTAGAGAAGCCGTAAAAGGGTCTATAAACGGCGGTAGCCGAATGAACGCGCTTCATACCATTTAGAGCTGGGAAAGCTGTGCAGAATTGCCTAAGCTAAAGTCGATTGCGTTTCCCTTTACTGTGGATCGAGAAACGAACGGCCATTTTGTCGCGTTCATCATCAAGCGACGCACGCTGTAATTAGTGACGACGAATCCATTTTGCACGTACAAGCAAATTGCAAGCAAACGTGTTGTTACGAGCTGCAAAAAAACACGAGGCGACCAGCCCTCCTCGGCCACCGAAATTGGCACATCGAAACGTGCACGCAATTTGAATCCTTCGTAATTATCTACGAAGTATGCATTTTTAAATCAATCAGAAGTTTCTTTCATTTTATAGCGGGATGTAAGTAGCGAGTAAAGGCCGCGGCCCGGTCGAAAACGCGAACGATATAACGAATGAACGTTCCCCATAACAACAAGATTATAATAAAACGCCTGCCGATTTATTTGGGTCTTAAAGAAAATTTAAAATGCAAGGTTGCAATGAAAACAAAGTTTACCAGGATTACGACAGAGTCTACAACTCGAAGAAATCGGCTTACGGCCAATAAAAATTCCTTCAGAGACACCGGCGAAGCGGTCCGATCTCAGAACACATTCGACACGCCGACTCCAAATCCCCAGTACCAACAAATCGTGGAGGCAGACGGAAAGAGGTCATTAAAGAGGCACGCAGTGACACGGCCGCGGGGATCTCTAAGACGTAAATAAATATCACCGAATATGTCACGGCATTACCCTGCGACGGGTTGAGCCCGGCTCCAATTAAGTGCCGGGGATAAATAAACATGGGGATTATCTCACCATCTCGCGTGTTCAGCTCGATATAGTAGACGCGACTCGGTGGAATACTACTCGCACAGCAGAACTACAAATATGTAGCGTTAGGATATACAGAGGAAAATAAGTTTTGTACAAAGGTGAAGCGGTTCAACTGTAGATACCATCTATCTCCTCTGTTAAGCCCATAGCAATGTGCAAATAATAGTTTGCTCCAATTTGAAAGGGTCTGTAGCTAGGTAAATTATCGGAGTAACAAGACTGGACTTTATGTCTTAAAAGAAAGTCTTACATCATCATCATCATCATTAGCCGATAAACGCCCTCGGCTGAACATGAGTCTCCCCAAAGATCTCCACTCTGATTGGTTCTGCTCTGTCTGCATCCAGCGAATTCCCGCAACCTTCACTAAATCGTCGATCCAACCAGTGGGGGGAAATCCATTATCAGGTCACTCTAGGATCTTACTGCCTCATCGGCCGTCAGTCCCTTGAACAATGTGCCCAGCCCATTGCTACTTAAGTCTAGCAATCCTTAAAGCTATGTCGGTGAACTTAGTATTGTGGATCTCCTCATTTCTGACTCGATCGCGCAGAGATACTTCTAATGTTTTATTAAGAAAGCCTTTGTTCTTGATAAAACATTGTTTATTTTCAATTTGGAGGCGGATGTTCAAAAGTTTATCACGATGGTCAAAGACTCAACGATCATGACATCTCGTCTCCGACTATCTGATTCATATGGCATGGTGTACCGCGCGCGCTCACGTCCCCACCGGAGAAGAACCTCTACACGTCCGTCACGCGCCCGCCTGCGCACGCAACCGACTCGCCAGTAATAACTCTGTAATGAGCAAATAGACCGCATAGCATCGCGAACTTTGCGACCTAAGTGAAGTGCCTGCGTGATGCGCAAAGGCATTCACGGATAATATATACACGTACATAAGCATGTACAAGAAAAATCTAATTGCTTTTTACCTAATTTATATCAATATTTAACAGAAAATTACCTTAAAAAATTTGATATTGAACCCAGATGTTTCAACTAGGGGCAGAATATTACTAATGTCCAAGACAATGTGATGTTAGTTACGGCAATATATACTGTACTACATAGAGCTCGTAGCTTAGACATGTAAATTGTTAAATCTCTTTATCTTAAAAAAATCACTAATTAAAAGCACACAAATATTTGGCGAAATGAAAAGGCACGGTGGTACCTACGTAGACGATGTGGTCGACAGAGATCTTTTTTTGGTGGGATGAAACCTTTTGAATAAATTCTTGCTCCTGAACGGATAAGACTAATTTGAGAGAGATTTTTACTCACTAAAACGTCATCGATTATCTCCTTCAATTAATTACGATGTCCTCGAAATCTCCTATGAAAAGAACCGATGCAGCAAACACTTTGGCTTAACACGTCTCAAAAAAGGTTAAAGCCCTACTTAATACGCAGGCTGTGCTGCGGCAAATACAGGACCATTTCGTATTTACTATCCCACGTAGGTTCGCTTATTGAGCTATAAGGACCATTGTGAGGAGAGAGATTAGGTATGATTTGGCATCAAAAATACCACAATAAAATAAATCGGCTAGTATGTCAGTAAGATATTCACAAACCCAATCCAACGAAGATTTACCACCACTGGCTATAAGCTTATTTTGACACATCATATATGCCATGAAATAACCAGTTATTACTTTTGATTTCTTTGTTATATACATAGGTTTTCAAATATATATATATAAAAACTAAAAAGAGTCAGATTTCACGGACAAGAAGGTTACAAAGAGCAAAGCGCGAGACGTGACTCGTTCCGAGATAAACGAAACGAGTCGCCGTAACTGTTCCGGTTTGTAGATCTTCAAGTACGATACACAGTAAACCATTCCGCTTGTAATTTCACTTCTGATATAATCTTTTATGCGAAACATCTAAGCTTCAATTCCGTGACTGGTCATCACGTTGATTCTGATGAAATTATTATGACAATACATTCAGAATATACGTATGACTTACATCCGGTACATAATTTCCTCAGTTATTTTTCCAGAACACACATCAACTTTAATTATTTACTGTCATAACTTAACTAATTTCCGAGTATTTTTGTAAAACTTAAAGTAAAAATAATAAAAAGCATACATTAATATGTAACTGTTACGAGAAACCAACAGTAATATATTTACCCGAGGAGATTCAAGTCGTAAATTACATAAACATTTTTAATAATAGATAAGATTTGAAATATAACTCCACCACCATTAGCAGTATCGGCATAAAACGTAAAGACGAGTATTACGTCTAATATGGGACCATTATGTCGTCAATGGTAGCGAGCCGAGCCGCAGGAAGCGCCTGCGCAGGCCGTCACAGGGCCCGTGCTAATTATAGCACACGCGCAAAACACATCGCGGCGTAACGTTTAAACTAAACGATCAAGATCCGCGCCATACGCTAGTGCTTTGGTAAGTATAATACTTATATTTAAATATCATCTAAGCTTGGTGGCTTTTTACGACAGCCCGTTCGGCTAGGTTCAGCCCGGCATCAGGTCTTCGCCGTTAGGTCGACCCTCCTTCAAGAAATATCTCATTTTCCTCATTTACAGTCTTGTGAGCGTGGGCCCCCAAGTCCCAACAGTTGAAATATATTAAGTGGATGTACATCTATTAAATTCATAAGTCTGTAACAAGTACATCAATAAACATCATATAAATGTTGTAAGAGAATAGAAATAACGAGTGGCACGTTAAACAGATGGTATGCGACTTTTACTACCGTTGCAAATATCATTTAGAATATTATAACACAAATATTTAATACTTGCGCCAATCTCGCCCATAACACGCAAATAATGTCAACTGCAACACAATACAGTATAATAACATAGGATAGTATGTATTGTCAGTCAAGTAATTTTCAGAGCGGAACAGATTATGATATTCTTAGCGCTACTTGGTGAAGAATACTTCACACAAAAAAAATTAAACTTAAATTGTACCAGCATACACTGAATATGCTGGTACAATTTAAGTTTAATTTTGGTTTAATACGTTCAAAGCCGCAGTGCATCATCATCAAAAATAATCGATACGCAGCGCGTCGGCTCGTGCAACACAACACAACACATACCGACCTGGCGTAAGCCTAACAACAACACCGTGGAACTATGTAGCAAATCCGCAAGGAAATGCGCCGGAACGCGATACCCTGTTTACAGTCTAAACTGCGCTTTGTTGTAAAACAAATACCCTGGCGGTGAGGGGTAACGCCCTGGATTGTAAACTCACCTTCGCTTACAACAATACGTTCGAGGGGTTAACGACCCGTAAACAGACGCGTCAGTTCGTGCCGAAATATACAAGCAATCGCGTAACAGTACGTCGTCCGAATTACACTATTACAAATGATTTCATCGAATATCTGGATAGTGATATATTCTCTGATGATGTTAGCGCTGCTTTTGCGACGTATACAGCTAATCTTATACTGGGGACGCGGACCACGGGGCCCACGGCCTATTAACCTAAACCTAACCTAGTGTTTCTATTGCTTATGTAAGTGTAGTTGTCCGGCGGCGGATTTTCATTTACATGTGTCTTGGTTATGTAATCGATTGAACTAGCGAGTCTACTCGGTCGTCAAAGATGGATTCGGGTCCGTTCCCCAATCATCTGGATAGTGAGCTCCCAGGATTCCTGATAAAATTCCTTAGCCACTTGAGTTTGAATGGAAGCAAAGTTTATACGAATCTTTTGCACTAGTTACAACATGATAATGCCGCAGTATTTCTGTGTGAAAGCATGTACATTACATTCGTCCTCATTGTGATTTAACATACGATGATTAAGGTAACTCATTAACTCTATCCAAATCTTAATCTATCCACTTATATACTAGAAAATTTCGTATTTCGACAAAAAAAACCCGATTTGAATATAACAAATATGATCGCAATTCCAACTATCAATAAACACAATAAATAAAAGAATAATGCATCAAGAAATCTACTAAAGTGCGTTTTTTTTTATTGTATATAATATAAGTTACATTTTAAATAAATTTCTTCAAAAATCCAAACAATTGTGCGAGGCAAAAAACTCCATTTATAAATTACCACGCACCGGTGAAATCGAAATACCTTTGAAGCGCAAGGATCGATACAAAATTACTATCAAGATTTCACCACAAAAGGGTGCACCACTTGCCGTTGTTGCCGACTCGGCCCACGACGACAATACACGGATTTTATTAATCTACCCTCGTATCGGCGATCATATCGCAGCCCCTCGGGTTCCAATACCATAAACATTACAACCGACGCGTCGCTGAACAATCTCAACACACGACCAGTTCTTACCGAGACCGCCACTAATCTGAATTAATGACTTTATCGGTATTTATAAACCTTAAGTACCATTACTAAGCAAGTCTATATAATTATGTTTATTGTGAAAATCTCAATACAAATACGAGTAATAGGATCGAATTAAAGTTATTGTAGAGCGTGATACGTCAAAACTTAT
The DNA here is from genome assembly GCA_018246255.1 of Pachliopta kotzebuea. Classification (NCBI taxonomy): domain Eukaryota; kingdom Metazoa; phylum Arthropoda; class Insecta; order Lepidoptera; family Papilionidae; genus Pachliopta; species Pachliopta kotzebuea. The sequence goes on along the minus strand of DWLS01003076.1, from coordinate 4,499 downwards.
TTCTATAACAATAGAAATTTTAGAGTTCAACATCGATATTTTTTTAAGTTTTGGTAACGAAATATTCGTATTGAATATACTTAAGTAGAAGTACAATTGGCTAATAGAATATATTTAAGAGGATGTGTATTAACAATAATTAAAAAATCTAATGCTTGGAGCATTTGCACTTTCGCGACTGCAAGACGAGCGGTACATGAAAACCAGTGTTTCACCTTCAGCAGGTGAGTAATCCACTGAGCTGTCAGCCTCTGGTACGAGTACGTGTGTCATTAGGGGCTGCCTTCAACAACTTACGGCACCCAAATCAACCTCAGCTTCTCGCGATGCAGCCTGTTTATCAACAAACAAGACTATAGCTCCCAAGCAACTCGCATTGGGCCAGCGTAGTGAGACAGCCCGATTCCTCCATTGTTGGGGGAGACCTATATCCCACATTGAACTTCTATCGGCAGATGATGATAATAGTATAGATTGTAACCACAAACGACAATTCTTGTTTAACTGTTTTCGTGTTGAGATAATATATAAGAACCGATTTATCGGCGGTTCCCGCTTTAAGGGTTAAAGAAATCTTATGTTTGTCCATGTGTCGAAGCATAAGATTTTTTCCATAACACAATAGCGGGATCAGTACGAGTACCGGGAATCGGAATTAAAGTGGTGTCGCTGGGTTCGAATTGGTGACGGCGGACGGTCCCTAGGCACCGGACGGTCACAAGGTAGCGGACGGTGTCGCCGCCCTCTCTTAATGCCCATCGATTGCCTTTTTATGTTCCTACGTCTCCGGCAATCAGATGCGCCTTGTATGCAATGTATCAAGCGTACCCATGTACAGCTATAAAAAGGAGGCAAGAGTTCAATTAAGAGTGTTTTTCGTCTCACGGAGGACGTAATAAATTTCATAATATTACATATATATATATGCACATTTGTTTACATGACAATGATATTTAAATTTATCTAATGGTGAGTATACCATATGTGATTAGACGAACCCAGTAGGACAGATATGTGGAATTTCGTCGTTGTCCCCATGGTTCGCGTGCCCAGCATCACATGACCTGTATACGTCACAAGGCTGTTCAACGCTATCATCATCAGAGAATATATTTGGAGTGAGGAATAAAAGACGTCGTTACATATATTTTTGGTAATTTAAGTAAAAAATTGATAGTAAGACCTGCCTTAAATAATATGGTATTTTTCTAGATCAGGCAACAAAACAAATAAGGCAAGTACCTGACGGTCAGAACGCTTGCTTATAACATGGAGCTGGTTAAGATACACACACAACATTGTGCTCATCATCTTGAGACTATTTGAATACTCTCTCCGAGTCTACATTTCAGTAGAATTGGGAAAATGTGAGTGCTTAGTTTTTTATTCTATGAGGTGATAAGACTAGTAAGGTGTTCACCTGATGGTAAGTTATATGCTTGCCTTTTACAATGTGGAGTTGGTTAAGATACACTGTACCATGTTACACTCATCACCTTGAGACATAAGATGTTGAGTCTTGTTACCCCGGTAATTTCACTAGCATAAAGCATCTTTCAAACCGGAACACAGCAATATTCGCACAATACTCTTCGTCTGCTGCAATAGGAGCTGTGGCGGTACCTACCTTGACTATCCCCGGGAACAAAGACCTTCTAATAGTCGAATATACGTTTGTTTGAATAATGTTAAAAAACAAATTCTTTAAATATTTTACTTTAAACTCGCAATTTATATCAAAGCAAAAAAAAAATAATGCCATTATTTAAGTATTTAAAGTAATAATATAGCAGATGTTAGTTAAATGTTGAAAATCAATAGTACATATTTAGTGCTTAAGAACAATGACTAATATTCATTAGTTGTAATATAAGCAGCAGTAAAAACTAACGTTCAATATAAAGAGTAAACCTTTTCTTTATTAAACACATCTCCTGCGTATGTAGGGTCAGAGGACCTCTTTTATCTGATTACTTCCGTTTCTCTTTCTTTTTCACAGTACTTTTCATGAATTTCTTTCTCTTTTGTTCGTCATGCATTCTGTTTTTTTTTAATTTTTCTTAGTATCTTCTGTGCATCGCTACACTGGCTAAATTTGGTTTACTTCTGTGTTTTATTGCTAGTCTTTTTTACAATTTTTCTTTATCATTTCCTAATCTTTATTTTTTACATAGGTTTATTTTATTGCGTCTCGTCTCATATTATGCTTCTCCTTACCTTCTTTCCATTTATTTTAGTTAGCTTTACAAAACTTCTTTGCAATATTTCATAAATATTCGGCGTCTTTGTCATCACTCATCAGAGAGGTGATGCTTCCTCTATTTATTTTCAAAAAGAGTAAACTTTAGACCATTTATATTTTCCCAACGGGGGGTCGCGTTCGAGAGGAGGACGGAGGGTGGAGGGCACTCCGGTTACCGGCTATTGTCACGAGGTGTCGGACTGCGGTCGACATGAAAAACAGAAAAAGAAATCTGGTCGAGGGTTGCCAAATCAATGAACATTTCTTTCATAAACTTTATTTTTTTATAAATCTTTTCGATTAAACAAAAATATACAATTGTAGCTACTACAATCTCATTCAATGTACCAGATAACAAATGTTATATATAAATTATTTATTTTTACTCAATGAGCTGACGAGGCGAAGCATTCACCTGATGGTGAATGATACGCTTTCCCATAACAACAGGGTGTTAGTTAAAATAAGATATGAGATGTTAAGTGTCACTACCCCAGAAATTTTACTAGCATACAGCACCCTTCAAACAGAAGCTCTGTAATATCTGTACATTACTGTTCAACTGTAAAAATAGTAGCTGCGGTCCTAAGCAATCTCCGGCAAGAGACCTACCACCAGTAAATAATTGAAACTTAAAATGAATGTATTAGTTTTTTGTAGGTTTATAGTTTTCAAAGCGACGGAGACGAGGTAGCTTCCTTGTTCCTTATAACGCAGGACGAGTTCCGCGGAGGTAGGACCAGGGGGGTGGTGGGGCAACAGAAATGGGAGGTGCGGGCTCAAGTTTTTCCCAGCGGTAGTGAAGTACCGGCTCCGGCCGCCGGGTCCATTTCCCACGCGCGATTTTCGAGCGCGTCGCATATGGGTGGCTGCCCCTCGCTACTAATTTGGTAACGATAACTTCATCGCGATTCAGTGCCCGTTGTCGCAATGAGAAAAAAAAATTAACACTCGCTACCTGTGTGAATCGTTGACGATCATCAAATTCCGCGCCTTTAAGGGCCGCGGCAGTATTTTATACCGCGCCCAGCGTCGGCGCCCATAAACAAACGGGAACAACTCCTCGCCTTGCGCCTCACCATGTATCTTATCTGCCCATAAACTTTTTTTTGTTATATAAAACAATAACGAGACTGAGACTGAGAGACTACTTTGCGAATAATAGTGTTACCTGCATAGACAATCTCCTAACGCTGTTCTACTAATAAAAATCCATTATTTTAAGTTTCAACAAGAACATAAAAAAAAATTAATTAGAACTTAATGACTGGGATTTAGAAATACTGCAATAATTAATTCCTTCATTAGCCGATAGACATCCACAGCCGGACATAAGTCTTCACCAATAGTGGAGGGATTTGGGCCGCCTCCTACCACACTGGCCCTATACAGGTCGGTGGGGAGCCAGAGCCTCAGTTGTCGATTAGCAGAGGTCACCGCGAGCAGGTGAGGTTAGCTTGGGTCCCGTGTTATTATTTGGGACCCCGTACAACCCGACCCTGTTTAAAACTCCTATTACTATTAAATCACTTAACAAGACTTTTCAAATTGTATCTCCTTAGGGATTAAATCGCAATTTCACATTTTAACGTAAACTATATAGAAAATTAGAATCACTAACTATTTGTTAACGAGTGATGAATATATTATAAATAGCCCCATTAGGTAACCGTATTAAGTTAATTGAGTCATTGCGGTTTAAGTTTGAAGTTTTCATGAACCAGCTATTCAATTTGTTATTCACGAGGAGGTGATTCAGATTGCCTTTAAGTTTTTTAAATTTTGCTTTCGTCGCGAAGAGTACGCTAAGATTGCTGGTCTAAATAGTGTCATCATCAACAGCCTGCGGAAATTTACTACTTGAGATAGGCCTCTCCTAAGGAACGCCATTTAATCCGATCTTTGTTTACACGTATTCAGTTGCTTCTTCATCAGCCGATAGACATAGGCCTTCTCTTACAGTGGAGGGATTTGGGTTGTCTCCTACCACTCTGGTTCAATGCGAATTAGCAGGGGGACAGAGTCTAGCTTGTTGATTAACAAGGTTCACTGCGAACAGCTAAGTGTGGCTTGGACCCGGTGAGTTATTGTGTGGAAACCCTTATACCCTCAGTTGCTATCGCTAACTGATATGAATAATATAATAGTTGATCTGATCAATACTTAATAGCATTAAGCGTCAGCCCTGCCCGTTCGCGGCCGGGCCATTGTTATTACAAAATGACCCATCTCAATGTCGGCCGGTTCTTGGAAACGG
>DWLS01003075.1:0-16512 GCA_018246255.1 Pachliopta kotzebuea | reverse complement strand
CCCAAGGTAGACTGTAAGATAATGCCAATGGCATCAAGTCTGTCCTTTACACTAGGTGTAAGAAATAAATAAATAAATAAATTTTATAAAGACCTCTAATGAACTATTGAAATTATAATAAATTTTTAGTAAGTTAGCTATAGCTACTTAACAATGATATATAACCAAGCCTTAACTGGACAAAAATACAGTTTGTTTGTACACGTTAAATTATACGTATAATTTCTTCTCAATTTTTGGCTGGATATGTGGACTTGTGTTTCCATATTTTTTAATTAAAATAAATTCTATGAATATTTTGTTTCCCAGTACACCTTGTTGGTAAGATCTGCATGGATTTTAATGCGTGTGTACACATATAGGTCGCGTTATAGGCTCACCCTCCTTAGGGGTAGGACAACAATAGCAGCAGCAGGGCACTCTCCCCGCGTTAACTGGTGCGCTCTAATGAGCCAGACACGTCAGGTGTACGCCCTTCATCACAGTTCTTATTACGCCTCCATACAAAACACGTTGAAAACCATACGGTATTTTTTTTAGTTAACGATTATTATTTGGACGCGATAAAATGGCAGTAACTAAAGCAGCTGTTCGCGGTGTTATGTGTTCGCTAATGGAGTTTACTTTTAAAGCTAGTAAGTATTTCTTCATGTTTTGTGTAAAAAATTATTTTATTAATTTCACTGTTGCAAATAATTTTTTATTTATAAATGTTATCGGAGAAAGTTATGCTATATTGGTGTGCGAAACTATAATCAAAAAACATGCATCTATTTTTTACTGTATGTCATCATATATACTCTTGAGTGAATCATCGTACAGTTTTGAAGTGGGTTGTTATTTACCTCGGATTTTCGTGTTGGATTGTGCATAATAGAATACCGGTTTTCGAAGGTTGACCGCGGAGACCACATCACCTTTATTTTTATTTCCTTTGGAACTAACCGCTGTGTTATTGTTCGGTCCAATTTTTATAGCGTTTTTAGTTATTTATTTTCTAGTTCCGTTAACTTAGCTATAAAACACAATAACCGTCTTAAATATCCGTAACAACAAGCTTGACGTTAATTAAAACTTTGGATCGTTGGTATAAAGCTGTAAGTTACACAACGTAATTTTGTCTTATCAACTAAGTGCTATTCCGGCATATTATAGCGTTCTTTTGCGCTTATCTGATAGAAAGTACAGTGCATTTAAGGTTGTTTAACCCGGCTGTATAATAACAAATATAACGGATGGCTCTGCGGAACTGATCTGGTCGGGGTTGCGCAAATGACTCTCTAGTTCGAACAACTATGTTTAACAGGAGAAGAAAGATACTGATTTGACATATGAAGTTTCTTGTCCATATCCGATGATGAATAAAATATAACATAAAAGAATAACCTTTTTTAATTTTAGATAAAACTCGAGACGAATGATGAAAAGTAATTATCATTAAACTGAACATAAATTATCATTATGATTTCTATATAACTACAACAAACTTACACAAAAACTGTCCTCATGAGTATATTGCGACTTATGGTATAATAATCTTCGTCTCATAATAACTGGGATTTCCCACACTTTTAATTTATAATAATTGCGTCCTTCGCATTAATATAGTACATTCGATGTATGACATCTTTGAATGTTATTATATATTCTACTAAATTAACATATTTGTATGAACTAATTTTCAAATTGTGCAAAAGAACACTTAAATAATTTTTAATTCTTTATCCTGAAACGTAACAAAAAACAAATTTCAATTCTTAATAATTGATGGTAAATAAAGCAAAAAATAAGTAAGAGTTACCTATTATATCATCAGGTTTATTACCATACCTATGAGCTGATGAGCTATGTACCATATTTTGTATATAGCTAATACACAAATAATCTTCCTCTTGATATTTGGTATTTTAGATTACAAATCAAGTTCAGTGAACTAGTTAAGTTTTATTCACAACGGCATTTTTGCACGCACTCTGCATAATTATATGATTTTTAAATACAAGAAAGGACACCATGCTTAAAGCGAATTGCTCGAGTATTAAACAAGATTGCATCGAAAGCTTCACCGTAATAAATACCTGTCAGTCTATTCATGAAAAGTAATACATACACCGTCAAAATATGCACTATTTGATTTCTATTATGTTTTGTATACATTAATCTTTTGCTCATAACGCCGCTCTCATCATGAAATGAAATTCTCTCTAATAACCTTTACGTCTTTGTATTTCTCAGCGTGACCTTTGTTTTGAGCTATTATTACTGTTAACAAATTACCTCTGTAGTAACTGTAATTTAATTGAAACTAAAAATTTGATTAGCCACACGAAAGCGCTGCAACATCATTTTCACGTTCTAACTTTGTCTTGGAGGGATAATATAGCATGCTGTATTGTTGGCTGTACCTTAGCCTTTCTAACTCATTTCATCAGACTTAATCAATCTCTATATAAGTGATCAATCTTCGTTCGAAGTGGACCGTATAATTGTACACAATCGAGGTTACTCAATTTTCGATCATGAAAAAATAATAAGCCATATGCGTTAACAGACAATTTAGTTCAATTATCAAAAGTCTTAAATCGTTATCTAAAGCTTTTACTAAGATTTTTTCTTCGGTAATATTTAAGTTCGTCGCTATTATTATTGTTGTTAATAAAGTCATTCAATAAAAGGAAATCAGAAAGAAGTTTGCGATAGAAGTTGACTATCAAGCAAGAGGGGCATTGTCATATTAGTTGTATAAAAGAAATCTTAATGGTTCAGTTGTTTCTAAAATAATTGCTAATAAATTTAATGAAAATACTTCTTCTTCACTGTACGTGAAACTAGTGTTATTGTTTCTAAAAATATTTTCGCACACAAATGGAGCATTTTTACAAGACATTGGTTTTAAAAAATAATCGTAACTGATGTTAGTCTAGCTACTGCGAAAAAGCTAAAAAATTTAGCTTTTTTTATCATCAATTTCTCTAAATGTCAACCACCTACAAAAAAACAATACTAGCGTGTTGAATTTTCTAAAAGCTACTTCACCGTTACCGTTACATGTGTCACAAATAACCAAAAACGCGACAAAATGTCCTTTAGCGAACGAGTTTATCAGAGATTTAGAATTACTAAGTAGGTATAAATATATTTAAATATTGCCTCTTACGGTATGAAATTGGCACGCTTGCATAAATCATAAAGCGTGCGCTATTCGGATTAGTGGGTTTTTCGTAAAGCAAAATTATTATAAATCCTGTATTAAGCTGAAAGCTAAGAGGCAGTTTCTAATTTTCTCTATTAAATATACTTCGTGTAATCTAATTATTACCTATCAACTTAACGTCTATGATGGTATAACTTATAATTTGAAGATTATTATCGTTAATCTTTTGTATTCTTATGTAATACTTATTACACGAAATGCTGTTTTGCGACTCACACAAAAGTATAATTCATTTCAGTAACAAAAATATATTTGTTTATATATTTACCAAGAATGCATTGCATATTTTTTAATGTTAATATAAATTTCCTAAGTACTGTCAGATTTTCAAGACCTCGTTTTTATTTTTTAAACAAGATATATTAACCATATTTTCTTTTAATTATCGGTATGTTTTTCCTATACAGAGTAACCATTAATGAAAAGAATTCTTTTCACTATCCAGAACTTAAAAGAGTATTGGTATAAGTTTCGACAGTTGTTCTCGTGCATGGTCATTTTGATGAAAATTTATTATTACATACGTTTTTTCGTAGAATATACTATAATAATTATTTTTAGGATAATGAAACATTTGAATTGAAAAACATTAATAAAAGCACAAATAATGAGATAAGAAATCAAGTAGAGCTGAAAAAAGATTATAATAGTGTAATAAATGTTATCAAAAATCAAAGTTGTATTTAAATGTTTTAAAAATTAAAAACGAAGAAAATAAAAAAAATATTATTATTATGTGATATACATCAACAGCTTTAGCCACAGCTTATCATTCAATAAATTGAAAGTGTTGGCCATTCATTGTGTTATAATATTAATGTGATATACTGGTGTTGGTGCAGATAATAGTGAAGCAATGGGGGTAAAAATAAAAGGAGTTTATTGCTAGGTTGAGACTTTCTATTTTTACTGAGGAGGAGAGGTCGCGGGCGCCGGCGCCGGCGCCTCAGCCTCAGCCTCAGCCTCCACATCCTGCGGTGGATACTGCGCGCACATTCCATCCGAGTACGCGGTGCACCGCGCGCGCGCTCACACCAACGAAAAAAACATTGCTCTATTTGTTAAATAAATCACACATATATCTATTGAATTTTTTAAAATTTAACAACAGTTTATAAACTTTGTTTAAATACACAAATTTTTAAATTCGTGCATTTGTTTTTATCTTGATATTGGACAATGACCGATCCGGAATGCGCTAGGCAGAATAGAATAGCCGACTGGTGCAGCAGGTTGATTGACGAACTATACTAGTTACATTTAGAACAACACTCGGCGAACAGACAGTACCAGTATAGGCAAAAATTGTCAATCGGGAACTAGTCAAGTACTGGTTTATCAGAAATGGGTGTACTCAGAAGGAAAAAGCGTAAGTAATTTGGTGATTACGTAAAATATTATTTTGTGCCGGTTAATACAATACACTTGGTCTTATTTACTTTCATGAATATTTAAGATTAAATATTATTAATCTACAACATTAATTGGATTTTTTTTTTGTGTAATTACTTGGTTAGTAAATACTTTCATAAATTTATTGTAATGAACCAAAACAACTTGTTGACAATATGAGAAACAGAAATGTAATAAAAAACTATATATTATTGACACCCAAAACCATTTATCAATATAAAATACTAACAAGTTAACAGTAAAATATCTATTAAAATAATTCTTTAAAATCGCTTTATGTTAAATTATATTACGTTAGTCTGTTTGGTAGTTCATCAAATTTTTACCGGCGGATTTTTATTCGTACCTTTCATAAAGTGTAACTTCAGCTTTATTGAAATAGAATAAGTTTAGAAATTGAAACCTTTGAAATGTAATCAAATTTTATACCGATCTTAATCTGGACAAGTACAATGCATGGTATTTTCCTTGTAAGCCAAAGGTCAATCTTCACATAAGGCCTTTCGCCTGAAGCAAAACGTTGCAAATGAAGCAACAAGAATTACAATACGTCGATCTAGTTCGACAATCAGTTTACATTTGCTCTTAACCAAAAGTCTAATTTTAACATTTATATACATTCATTATAGTACTAGTGGTGACAGATTTTATCACAGCGTGATTCCGCTATGTCGTAAAAGTAGTGGCTGATAGTTTTTTTAGTATACTTTTAATAATAAAATAAAATTGAGATTCATGGTCATAGTAAAAAAGATGATATTTAAAGAACCGGTGATCTATATATCAATATATATAATCATCTGTAACTACGCCATAATTACCAAAATCATATAAAACGTATATACTTTATTACGATCTAGTTAATTCAAAAGCCATTATAATGGTTAGCGAGTTTGTTGTTATTAACTGCTGACAAAGATGAGAATTTCAATTTCAAAATTTTTTTTTCATTCTTACAAATGAGATTCATTGTTAAAGGAAAGGTCTGTTTTTGACTATTCTCTTTCTTTGTAAACATTAAATTTTGACCTTTTAAATAAGACGTCAAGGTTAAAGGTATGATAATATAAAACATGATTTTGTCTTAGTTCAATTTTGAAAAAGCATTGTATTTTCCATAAAGTTTCGATTGTTTTGTTTATATTAAAAAGTGTTATTTTATGTATTAGTAAATACAGATGGTAATGCTGTTAAAGCAAGCAATAGAAATACATGTTGTATAAATGTTAATGTAAGTTATCGGCTTACGATGCGAAGGTTAAACAGTGGACTAAGTTTGTATAATGATGTGGTCATCGTTCACGCGTCTGAGTGCGTGAGGCAACAGTGGCCCATGGCCGAACAATGCTAAATAAAATATTGTTTATGTTTTGTTCGTTTCGGTTGCGATTTTTAGTGACACCTATATAACACAAATATCATGAAATTTAAACGTAATATGAAATCTTTTTAACTACCTTTTTATATAGGCAGATATTGATATCTAAATAGCGATCACATGACATATTTTTAATTCAAACAAAGTTTTTGAATCATTTTACTTAACATGTTAAATTTTGTGTGTATAAACATCAGTGATATATTTAATAGGTTTTGAACTTATTTCAAAATTTATTTGTAGTGGAATAAGAGAATCGTACCTTCCGCAACATATTCTGCTGTCATATTTCGTACTTTTTATAAATTTTGTTTATAATATCTACATGTTATTTGTAATGTACTATGGAGATTGGCACATCATATGTTTGCAAAGGAACGTAATAGAATGTACAATAAAGTTCCATTGGTTATATAAGCGATTTGTTGCGTAAATAAGGTAATTGTAATGCCGGCAGTGTTTAACTGCCACACTACCATACATTTTCTTCACATCAACAACATAAGTCTTCTAATGTCAAAAAGAGACTTTTTTTTATCAACCGAAAAAAAAGTCTCAAAACATTACATATTAATATTTAATATAATTTACTTAGGGATAATATACAAAATAAAACTATAGTATATTTCGATATTTTGTTTGATGACTGGTGTTAATATTATTCTCAAGAATCTATTTTATACTAACGCTTAGTATTTAACACATTATTCTAATGAAAAAATTACAATCACATGTCAAAAGTAGCAACAATCTTCTATGGATCATTGAATCTGAGGCAGATTTAATTATCTGTATTATGTAAATAGCAATACTTTCTGTAATTAAACATAAGACGTCTCATTATTTATACCAAACGTGAAATTGATTATAGTAATTCTCAATAATTTTCTAAGATCAATTGAATATAAACAATCGTTCAAAGTCACTTTCACTTGACAATTACATTACAATTAGAGGTAAATCTCAGCCATTCCCAGATAAAACATTTTCTTGAGGCACGAGGCCGACGAACGATAAACTAAAGTCACGAATCCTACTCTGAAACATCACGACTCACTCTTGTATACAATGGTCTCTTGTTATTTCATTTAAATGTCCGTGTTAAGGGTGAAAGTACATGTTGTGATTGGCCATTGTGGATGCGACGCAGGATGTATTGTCGAAAATAGTTCTGGCACTTGACATACTGATTGCCGTGCGAACACTTTACAGTTCGCTTGCTGGTTATTCAATTCAACCGCTTATGCATCGAGTACACCGGTCAGAGAAATCCAATAGAACGGGGTCTTATCGGATCAGATATCGCACACCATTTGTGTCTCGTTACGTGGTTTTATGTACTAGACCTTTAACAATGACATGAACTATTTCCGATTTATAGAAAACGATTTACTGTACTTTCACGAAAGCTCTTTGCAACCGCCTTGCGATTCGAAAGCGCCCATTATTTCTGCATTGGATATTCATGGAGCATTATCATTGTTATTCAACTTCAATTTCCCTTAGACTCTTGAGTGTATAGTTAAATAGGCCACTTACAGTATGCTTATTATCGGTGGATATCAATTATTTATTTTAACTATGCACTGTCGTAACGTCGTTTCTTCTTGTTTTATTTTATCCTTATTTAAATTGTTTCTTTGTTGTAATAAAATATATTAAACATGTTATATATGTACTGATTTATTAATGCGTTTATTTGAAGTGCTAAATGAAATTAAGAAGAAAATGATTATGTTACTTACATTTTTTCAACATGGTTGAAAGTTGAATGTTAAGGGAATGCCAAATCGTTAATTCTAGAAATATGTGTCAATCATCTCATATCATGTTTAATAACAGAAAAATGAACGGTACGTGGGAGTAATGTTAATAACTTTGCAAAAAATAGTATCTGGAACTTATAACAAATTTTTCTTTATTAGGTGAATCGGTATCGGAACGCGCGGATAGCGAAGCGCGAGTGGTGAGTGAGCACCGCTGCATCGAAGTTCGCATTGCCCGTGCTGCAGGCGGGCTCGGCTTGAGCATCGCGGGCGGTCGGGGCTCCACGCCCTATATCGGGGACGATGATGGCATCTTCATATCGCGAGTTACACCTAACGGACCTGCATATATGGCTGGATTAAGGGTAAGTGGCATTAACAACTCTAATGCATCACTTAGCAGGTGAACCAACCAACCACTTGGGTGAAAGAAAAAACTTTTATATACAAAAAAATAACTAGGTTGGTAGCACGTTCACCAGATACATAAATATCACGCCCGTCTCGTATATAATATAATTAAGGAGACGCTAATTTATATATTTTCACAGCGCCACATTACACTAACTTCCTTTAATGATTGAACCAAATGTCATCATGTTAATAATATACATTTATCATGTAAATAAATGTATTATTGATATGTATACACATATCAATAATACATTTTATTCTTTGTAAGATAATTATTAATTAACCCTTTACATTTTTAGGTGGGCGACAAAGTGCTATCAGTGAATGGCACGTCTGTTGTAGATGTAGATCATTACTATGCCGTGGAAGTATTAAAGGCGAGCGGACCCGTTTTAACATTAGTTGTAACTAGGGATTCGCCAAATTCGACTCGGTAAGTTTTACTAAAAATATCTCCGGTTGAAACTAAAACTGACAAAATATTATTTTCTTTTATATTTGTAAGTCCGAATATATACATATATAAACTTAAGTTATCTGTGCTAAGTTGACACTTTGCATTTATTCCAGAACTCATAGCAGAGCGCCTAGTGGAGCGAGCCATCACTCTGTGTCCAGTACAACCGATACGGTATCTACGTTAGAAAATGGACAGGTGATATATACGATGAATAAGTTTGCATTAAATTGTAAATGCATGCATTCAATAATCTTTAAATTTTAGTAATAACAAATGTTAAAAAATCTATTTAACTAAATTCTGCCAATCCGTTTTTTTTTCAATATCATACCATATTTTAACTATTTATTTTCCAAATGAATAGGTGCCAACAGGTAGAGGTATTACGGCGAAGCCTCTAATCATTAGCAATCAGTATGCGCAAGAATTCGAACCCGAACAAAAGGATCCAGTGCCGATTGTTCAAACGAATGTTGTCTCACCTGCTCCGATTTTCAATACCTCCTCAACCAATCAGGTGACCAATACATATCAACGACTGCAGGCATCACCCCCACCTCCGCAAACGCAACCTTATGTACCTCCAGGTAAAAATATAATTCGAGTGTATAATTTTTTTATTATTTTTTAAGTGTTAGTTCTATTCAATTTATGGCAAGGTATAGGCATACAAGAAACTCATTAATTCTAATGGTTACTCGGTGCATTTTGAACGTTTATTTTTGGTTATTAAATTTTTAATTTATAAACCTTTATCGAACCTGCTTCTCTTAAGATATTATTAGATATTTGGTATTTGTGAGATGTGATAATAAAACAAAATCGAAATTAATAAAATTATTTGAAACAAATGCTTATGACAATTCGGTTTATACCAATGTTTTGCTAAACTTGTGCTTTATTTTCTATTTCATTAAAAATACATAAGGATATAACAATTTTGGCTGACAGCTATTTTCGGATATAAAGAATCTCGTTCTTCGATTGAGAAGATGATGATATTGAAAGAGAAAAATCTCGTGATTTGTATCGTTAATTTTTTTAATGAATTGTAAACAATTTATTCCAGTATACCATCAAAAAGTGCTTGTGCACACGACACTGATCCGCGACGGTGCCGGGCTTGGATTCAGCATCGCAGGCGGGAAAGGTTCTCCACCGTATAGGGACGACAGCGACGCCATCTACATATCACGTATCTCGCCGCAGGGCGCCGCCGCAAAGGACGGAAAAATGCAAGTTGGCGATAAAGTTGTCTCTGTAAGTATTTAAAAGAAGTAAACCAAAAAATAGTCAATATATAATTACCAAAGAGAAAAGAAATAATACAGAAAAGAAACGTTAACGGGAGTAACGTGTTTTGGCTTAAAACCTATGAGAGCCAAAGTTTTCGTAGCTAGTCGAGTTCACTATCCGTGACCTCGTTATAACTTAACACAATGTAAAACCGATGACAAGTGTTAGCCCAAGGAAAAAAATACTATATACCATTTTTACTCAATGTGAGGGATGTCACGGGCAGAGCTTTCACCTGGTGGTAAGTGATATGTCTGCCCATGATGAATGTGGTTCGATAGGTTGATATACAATAATCTATTGTAATTAATTACTATTTAATGATTTAAATAAAACTGGTTATTTTTGTCATTAAGAAATTTTTTTTCTAAAGCTAATAACTATTTAGATAAAAAAAACAATAATGATGCAGACAGTTAATAATCTATTTATTAATTTAGATAAATGGTGTTGACATGGAAAATGCCCGTCACGAAGCTGCCGTCGCTCTGCTCACGGGACACGAACGATTTGTGAGGCTTGTTCTGCAGCGGACGATCACTTCTGAACAGGGTAATCATCATCATCATAATCAACTGATAGACGTTCACTGCTGGGCATTAACAAACCCCTGTAGATCTATGTATTGTACAATACAAAAATTAATATTTTAGGAGCCTGGTCTGGGTAGGTATAATCACAGCGCTTAATTCGAAGAAGTGTGCAATAATTTATTTAGTTTTAAATAGCGTTGTAGCTTATTAAAATACTAATGTAACGAGAGTTAACTTTTCATGAGTTAGACATATTGTTTACCTTTCGTAACGCGCTGCTCATTTATTCGCTTTGTCGATTGATTAAAATATAAAAAGGTTATTTATATTCACTAATAATTAATTCTTGTTACATACAGTTGAATCATTCACACGGAAATCAGTATCAGAAGAAGTAAAAGAACATAAATCGAGTCTACCTAATGTCAACGATCTGCCGACCAACACAACGAATCACATGACTTCATCACTTGTTGGCAACCACACGTCAGCTAAACCAGCAAAGCCTACGTCGATCTCTACTGCACCAACACACGTGACGTCAAACGTTTCACAAACCTCACCACAAGTGACCACACCGGCTCCCACCACAGCGACCGCACCTGCGACTCAGGCTTTTGCTGCATCAAATGCTGCAATTCCACCGCAACCAGCTCCAAGAAAGCTTAGCCAGTCTCATACCAATGGCCAGGTAGTGTTAAGAAACCAGCGTTTCATATATAATATTTTTTTATGAAGATATAATATTCGTATTCTTATATTACATTTTCACATGAAAAGAAGAAATGATGAATGGCTGTATTAAAATATTACTGTCGTTCACGTCTATCCATGTGATAGAAACCCCGGATTCCAATAGGGGATTAATAACTTTTGTTTTATTTATATTAGCAGGGAAGAGACAACAAGAAAATAATTGGAACACGTCATTCTGAGCTTTATTGCTTCCATTCTAAGATTAAGCTTGTGGAGTATTTACAGAATGCCTTAACATTTTAATGCTGTTTTCCCTTTGAACCTGAAATATTTTTGTACTGTATACATATAAACATTTATGTAAAAGGAAAAATAGTTTTTCTATTTAACATATTCCCAGCTTGCTATTATTTGAGCGAAATTTCAGACAGATTGTTGTTCACTTCAGGCGGGAACGAAACCGGCGACTAACAGTACGGGCACACCTCTAACTTCCGGCGCGAATAAATTACACAGCTCTAACGACGATGTATTCGACGATATACAGGTAAGAAGCATACCGCCTATAGCGAGCAACGGTAATTTATATCAAGGTGACGGTTCCAAACGGTTTAACACGTTCACATCCACGCTTTGTCATCGCTTCACGCCACTTTACGTATCGCATTTGACTGTATATGTAGATTGTACATAGCATCCAGTCAGTGATATTGTCCGAAGACATCGCAACCTCTGCGTCTTGAAATATAGAGCTCATATTTCTCGATGTTAAGGAAACTTTGTCTATCGGCTTTATTAAACGGCACTGAATGCTGCTTTCATTATTTCGAAGCTATATTTAGTTTTATAGTAAACATAGCATTTAGAGCAACAGATGCAGCACATGATTTTTAGTGTTTGTATTGATCCGAGTATAATAAATGACAATCTGATCCAGATATCAATGTATTTTTTTTATTTACCAGGTGGTATAGCAATACGCACAA
The DNA here is from genome assembly GCA_018246255.1 of Pachliopta kotzebuea. Lineage (NCBI taxonomy): Eukaryota > Metazoa > Arthropoda > Insecta > Lepidoptera > Papilionidae > Pachliopta > Pachliopta kotzebuea. The sequence continues at coordinate 4,356 of DWLS01003075.1, read as the reverse complement.
ATAATCTTCTTCTTCTTCAGGTGCCCCTCAAATTATTGAAAATTGGGCAGTATTTTTGCGAATCCCTTTCTATTCCGTCCTACTTGCGCGGCGCTCTTGTTTCGCTATCTACAAAAAGAGTAACGCATGATAGGCGAATATTAGTTACAGTTGAAATTTTTTTAATCACAGTTGAGTAATATATATTTTACTTAGTAATTTTTTTAATTATATGTTGCTTACCATCATATACATTTGTGAAATAACCTTCATAAGTAAGGGATACATCCTTATGATCAATTCCTGGTTTTACAATTCATATAAAATTCACGAATGAATAGATGATGATTAGATGGACTCTTTAGGGAAAGTCAATATATGTCTTGACTAGTAGATGTCTAGGTTTTAAGACGATATATGTATTAAATTTTTTGGATATCTTGCAATAGAGAAGAAAAAACTGTTATAAGAGAAAAAATTAAATAAGATATAATAACGATTAAAAGTAATTTCCTTCTAGAACTAATCAAACAAACGAATTATACAATTCTTTGTTCCTCTGTTTATCATTTCGACAGATTTTTCGAGATTATGTCAGAAGTACTAAAGGATTCGCTTCGGGAAAATTACACAACATAATTTTTATTTTGAGCTTGTCCAGTGTAGATGGTCCGAAATGCAGTCTATAAAATCCGGGGAAAGTTTTCCCTACTGTTGGTTTTTGTCATGTTGGAGTTTGTAATAACATTTATTCAAGAATACAATATAAATATTATATGTTATAGAATCCAATAGATATTTTTTGATTATATATTTAATTTTAGTTGGTGGATAAGGACTGCTTTTGTAATTTATATATGACTTTTTGTAATTTTTATTATTCTTTTTGCATGTTTTTTTTTTCTTTTTAACGACATCGGAGTAAAATACTTCTCAGTCAATTTACACATTGTGTTAAAGTTGTTACCATTCTACTGTTTTTCATTAGAATCCATCTTACCTTATTGATATTATCAGTAACTAAACTAGTGCAGATACAAGAATTCTACAATGGTTTGAATTGAAAAGGTTATTGATTGATGGAACTCAAATGTGGAAATTGTGAACCATCCCGAAACAAGTCTTACTTAATCGTAAGACAGAGATTCAGACAAGATTTTTTTTTCGTATTTTACAAAATCTTGTGAATAAGTAATCGTAGGCGATAATTATATTAAACTTTCCTTCAAGAAATTAAATAGTTTTGGTTCGACCCTTTAAATTTTTTCGTTTTTTATTTTAATTTGACATCTGGATTTAGTGCATAAATATTATATAATCATGTATACAATAAATATAAGCAATTTGTAGTACAATTACTACGAGTAGTACTACATAGGGTTTGAATTTGTTCGTTATCCCACCATTTGCATACGTGGCGTAATGACTGATGCGATGTGAACGTGTTGACCGCGCAGCCATCGCGGCCAATCACGAACGAGGAGTTCCAAGCGATGATACCGGCGCACTTTCTGGGCGGAGCGCGCGCGGAGGAGCCGGGCGGCGGCACTGGGCGCGGTGTACGCGTCACTGTGCAGCGCCCGCCGCCGCCCGCCTTGCCTCCGGCGCCCACCGCCCCCGGCCGTGTCACAGAGACCATCACCAAGTCGACCTTCACCGAGACGACGGTCACGCGAATCACCGACAACCAGCTGGTTGCTCCAATCATAATCGAAGTAAGGATACGATTGTGTTTCGGTTTATTGTGAGCAGTGGGTTGTTAATTCCTTTAAAATTTTAACCGAGTATCTACTTAATTATTATTGCAAGCATCAATGTATGTTATTATTTTATTAAACGTGTCTTATTTTAAACATTTTAATGAAATGATCCCACTGCCCACAGCTATTATATCGTCAGTATCTTATAAATTCTTTTTAAACCACCAGCAATGTAAGTATAGATGTTCAATAGCTAATTAATTTAAACAATAAATAATACCATAACCATCTAATCCCCACCAACCCGCATTGAGCCATCATTGTGAGAGACGGCTCAACTCCTTCCATTATTAGGGGAAGCTTATGTCCAGCAGTGGTCATCGTCTATCGGTTGATAATGATGAAACATTTAATATTGATTTTGTTGTTTAATAAATAAAATCGAATCCATGTTTATCTTATCTGTAACCGATGTTTTACGTAATTACTTTAAACGACAAACATGTCAGTGGCCATATAATATTTTGTTATATTTTTTTAAACAAATTGTGCTTGTTAAGATTTTTCAAACAGTTTAAGACTTATCATGGATTTTATTTTGGACTTATAATTAATGACTTTATAACCCCTGTATATACACAACAAAAGAGCGAAAACCACGCCACGCGCTAATTCTACTTTCTGGAGTAATTTGCTCTGCTACACTGCTAGTGACCATCAGTAAACAAGACACTGTTTCATTAGCTTCAAACAAATAAACACACGTCTAATCATATTTTGGCCGACTATCCACCGACGACACACCGCGTACTGAAGGTATAACTGCATTCCAGAGCAGGTCTCTATACTCACAGTTTGACACAAAGTTGACAAGCCTTAAAAAGTCCGTCACAATCGTGCTAAACCGCTGCTTGAACCAAATTATCCACTGCTGATGTTCCGATATACTTGAGTTATAGTAGTACACAGATTCCGAGTTCGATGTCAGATCACCACTACAAGTCGATAAAATGACTAGCAGCATCGCTAGATATCATAAGGACATAGTTCCAACACACTGTAATTTTTTGTTTAGAATCCTGAGTTCGCTTAGTTGTCGTTGGGGTGCCCTGTCGCTGACCGATCCGGGGCATCCCATTCATAACGGCTGATGGCTTTCGCGATAGGTTCAGTGGGTAGGGGCCGCCAAGGCCGAATCTCACACACCCTTCCGGGCCCACCCAGGGCACCGGCGGAACGTCCGTAAAAGGATTCCCTCGCGTAAAAAAAAAAAGTTCGCTTAGTTGTATAAGACAAAAAAGGTTAACAGCACCGAACTTTACTCAAATATATAAATAACTTTAATCATCATCATCAGCTTTTTTCCATCTACTGCTGGATATAGGCCTTACCCAGTGCCTTCCACCAAATGCGGTCCTCAGCTTTTCGCATCCACCTACTTCCGAACGCTCTTATTATGTCGTCGGTCCATCTGGAGAGAGGGCGTTGTATGCCCCTGCATCCTATCTGCGGCTTCCACTCCAAGACTTTCCTCTCCCATCGACCGGCGGATATATATTTTTTACTTATTTTTTATTTTATTTCACCGCTACTTGGTTTTTCCTCTAATGTATGTATTATTTATCTTTAATTTTATGCTTATCTTTTTAGTAAATGTAACCTTTCTGAAGGCGAGCTACTTTCCGATAAGGTTCATTTAATATTTTTTTAATATTATTTATATGCATATTATTAAAAATATGTGTATATTATTGTTTGTTGTTAAAAGGTAATAAAATTGTGTATAGTGAAATAACGGGGATAATGTTTTTAACATCTTGAAATTCGCGAGGATTCGTGTGATGCTGTGTAAACAAAAACTTGAATCTTATTTAAACGTTCTATTTGTCTCTTTGAATCAATAAATAAATTAATATTTTGGCATAAAATTTAGAAGTAATAAGCCTGTTCAAAAAATATTTCTCTCTTATTAATTAATTGACCGAGACAAAACTCTTTAATTTTTAATTTCCTTATGAATCGATTTCTTTGATCTATACAGGTGTTTAAGTTGTTTTAAATAAAAGTACGAGTAGTCGTACGAATAATTTCATATTAGCTTTTATCACATAAAGTTCATTTATTATTTTTATCCATTCAGTTATTTTCTTTTTTTATACCAAAATTGTTATATAATGTTAAAATCAATTTTTCATTGTTTCAGGAAGTAATATTGCTGAAAGAAGGCGGATCTCTTGGGTTCAGTATAATTGGCGGCACCGACCATTCGTGCGTTCCGTTTGGGGGCAAAGAACCTGGAATTTTCATATCACATGTAAGTAGTAAATCTATATCAATTTCAGAAAAAAAGATTAAAGTTATCATTAACTTTTGTTTTAATTTTTTTGGAGAAATGTTAAAAAAAATAAGGTTTGTGAATCTAGTGAAAGATCTTCCAAATCTGTTCAAATTCAAAAAATCCAAATTTTAATCAATAAGAGTCAATTAATTCTTGTAACAAAATGTCGTTTTATAGGTTATATGTAATACCATCGATTGCTATATATATAAGTATCATATATATATAAGTATCTATTTTATCACGTTTATTTAAGTATTTATTTATATATATAAGTATCTATTTTATCACCTCCCCCTTTTTCTTCCCACCTCTTCCTCCTTCCCCAAATCCTCTTCC
>DWLS01003074.1:0-16512 GCA_018246255.1 Pachliopta kotzebuea | reverse complement strand
ACTTCTACAAGAGAGGCATTATGAAGTTACCTTTAAAATGGCAACAAATCATAGAACAAAACGGTGCATATTTGACCTAAATCGGACAATCCGTAGCATGTTAAATAAAGTCCTGAAGTTCATATAAAAATAATGAATTTCTTTTTCCCTAACCTATTATTTAATGAAATATTTATACAAGGCCAATAGTGTATGTCTTGGTAATCTCCTGGTTTATAATATATGATTAACATCCAAAACAACTGTGACTGTGTGCTTTTATGTTTTTGATAAATTACATTATGTATGTCATAAGCCAATATAATATGAGAGCCTTTATGATAACAGTATACCTTTTCCCCCTTCAAGGTCAGTAAACAGAGCTACAAACCCTCAGGTGTTGTGACTGTCCATGGGTATTAGTGATCACTTTCCATCATGTGAACTTTTCGCATGTTTGCCCATGTTCTCTAATAAAAAAATGTCTTTATGAATATATGTAAAAAGTTTGTACATACAACAATGTATTAATTGCTAATTTTTACAAAATGATTATTATTATAGTGTGAGTCTGTCTACCTTTATGGATCCATACTATTGTTATGTGATTTATACATTTCTGGCCCAGTAAGAGAGAGATTATTAGTTGCTTTTTATCGCTATAGTACGAGTCAGTCACAATCAAATGTAGATGATGTTTGTAAACTGCTTCGCGACACTGGTTATGATCAATTTAATGCTAAAAGACCTTTGGACTATCCTGTAGAATTTTTCAGGTATTTTTGAATTTGTTATTAGTACTTTCTTTTTATTTTAGTAATAACTGAGTTCAACTAAATAGTACTCATAAATAATATTGACATAAATTCTTAAAGTTTACTAAAATTGTTGAATTTAACCATAACAAGGAAATTTATGGTTGTTTATAGACAATATTACTTTCATGAAATAATAAAGTGGTTATATCACAATACAATCTAGAGATTTACCAGCCTTACTCAAACAATGTTTAATTAAAGTTAATAAATCATAAATGACATGGTGTCTTGATATGATAACAAATATAAAAAAATACAAAATCTTGTTTTGTTATATTTGTATACTACAATGAATGAATAAATTTTTCTTTCCTTATAGGCTTTGTTTTATATAAATTGATGCTTGTTTACCTACCTAACAAGCCTTATATTGAAATAAAGAAGTAGCACCTATACTTAATCTAATTATCAGAACAACAACAGTAATTTTGACTTCACTATTTTTTAATTAATATTTCCCAGTTTTGAAAAAAATAAATAAAAATAATGTCTTTTATTCCAGTCGTGTGCCTATACATTCGGAATTTGTAGAGAAAGTAGTTGGAAAACTTAGATCAGAAGATATATATAACCAACTGGCGGTATACACAATACCTGAACATCAGGCCTCTGCACTAGCCACTCAAGGAAGCATGTTAGTTGTTTGTTTATTTTTTACACCACACTATTTACATAATGATATGTCAAAAATGCGAGAAATTGCAGACAAGTTTTTCCCTTGTAATTGGATTGTACCTATTTATATGGGTGTTACAATGAATTTAATTGATTTTTGGGATAACTTCAAAGCAGCTAAGAACTCTCTACATAATACATGTAACAACAAAATAATTAAAGATATTTTTGGGAAAAGAGGAAATTCAGTTGCAATTTTGATAACAAAAACTCGTCAATTACTAAAGGAAGGAACAATGTCTGATGAATTTGTTCTTGATAATATAAACAAAATACTGAATATTGTCATTAATTCCAATCATGTTTTACGTTGGCTCATGTTACACAATAATGAGGTAATATTTTTTGATAATACCAAGAAGAGTAAACAGCTCAGAGATTTAGTGCAAAAGGAATCTAATTATGACCCACTAAATATATTAGAACTCTTAATAAGTACTGCAGAATTAGAACTAAAGGTCAGGGAGTTTCTACAAAAACTGCTTGAAAATAAAAATTCTACCTGGGATAGTAACAAGTTGCTGGCATTAGAAGCCATCAATAGTTTATCTGAATTGTTCTCAGGATCAAAATCATTTGCAAAAATATCAGAAAATGAACAATTAAGGCTTTGGTTTGAGAACATCGCTAAGCAAGTATCTTCTCTAAGTTTTATTACAAGTAAATCTGTGAAAAAAGTTACTCAACTTATTCAAGCATTAGATGAAGTAGAAGAATTCCATGGTATTAAAAGTACTTCCACAATAGTGCAATTTCTTTCAGAAGGAAAAGAGGCTTTAAGAAATCTTTTAAGAATAGCATCATTAAAGGAAGATTCACTTGTAACACTAGAGACTGTTGCAGATTTTAGTTATGCATGGTGCACAATAGATTTATACACCAAATTCATGCAAAATAACATCAAAGAAAATCCTGCTGCAACAAGCAGGTTAAGGGCACTATTTCTTAAAATAGCAAGTGCTATGGAGATACCATTATTAAGAATAAATCAAGCTCAGAGTGAAGATCTGCTTTCAGTGTCTGAGTACTATAGTAATGAACTAATCAGGTATATACAGAAAGTCTTACAGATAATTCCGGAAATGGTTTTTAACATTGTCGAAAAGATTATTGAACTGCAGACATGGACAATTAAAGAATTACCCTCTAGAATAGAAAAAGAGAAACTAAGGGAATATGCACAACTGGAACATCGGATGGAAATAGCTAAGCTTACTCATTCGGCATCCACTTTTACTACAGGTATCTGCTTATGTAATTTTAGTAGTAAGTATTATTACTACTAGACCTTTGTTACCAGGGACTGGTCTAGTTGTGCCTTGTCGCTGACAGATCCGGGGCATCCGATTCCTAATGGCTGATGGCCTTCGCGGTAGGTATAGTGGGTAGGGGCCGCCCAGGCCGAGTACCACACATTCCTCCGGGCCTACCCATGGCACCGGCGGATGGTCTGTAAAAAAAAAGGGACTGGTCTAGATAGGTTTCATCACAGCTTTTATTCCTGCTGTCAAACAGTAGTATGTGAACATTATTGGGTATTCTTGCTAATGAAATAATTGCAACACATACAATCTTTGGTAGAATAATTCCTATTGTAGTGATTTTTTATTTATTAATTAATTCAGGATTCATCATCAGCTAATAGACATACACTGCTGAATATAGGTCTAGCCCAAAGGACCGAACCACATGAACCATCCAACATCTACTTGAGATATATCCCAAATTTGCAACATCTAGATATAATCATGAGCATACCTGTCACTTATACAACATACGGCTGTACCAACTCACATCTATCATCACAAAGGAAGGCAGCACAAACAGCTTTACAGAACATGTGAAACACTTCATAGACAATGTAAAACAGTTTACAACATTTAAATAATTGAATAAACAAAGATAACCAAAATTAACTATAAAGTCTAACAAGAAACTTATAAATATACAACTTAATTATATAGACTTCTACAAACATTTAAACCCTCTCAAACTTTTACAAACTCTTACTATATACTTAAAACAAATTTAAACAGGCAATAAAGCGACTCACATTCATTACTATCTACAATTACAACTAACCTAACAATAACAGTTTCCTAAACCACTCTGACTTAAATAGACATCAAAATATCCATAAAACAAACTTAATTGTATACAATAAACTAAGGCAAGCCATGTATCAAATTGCGGTCTCCGCACCGATAATTCCTGTACTGTTTAATAAGAATAAAAACAAAATTAATCTCTTTAATCCTTAGGTATTTTAGATATGAGGTCAACATTAGTTGGAGTTATACGAGTTGATCCAGCAAAGTTACTAGAAGAAGGATTGCTGAAAGAACTGGAAACCCATGTTATTAAGAAATTTAATGAGTTTTTAGAGCCACAATCAAAAAAACCAAGCAATTTAACATCCCGTCTGCAAAAACTAGCGGAAAGTATGGATGGTTATAAGAGATCTTTAGAATATATACAGGATTACATTAATATTCATGGTCTACGGATTTGGCAGAAACAGGTAAATTGTGCAGAATTCATTCGCGTGATCCCTGTAATTATTTTTAATAGATTCCTTGCCTCTGTGGAGACATTGGAGTAATACAGATTTTGGAACCGATGTCCCTCAGTGGTGACCCTTTAGTAGTTTAGAAGGTGCCCTGAAATATACGAAACGCATGAGTTCCCACCGGCTTCGTAGCACCTTCATTGTACTAATACGAGACCAGTTCATTTTTGACATCTACTTCAGAGGTCTTTTAGCCGTGTCCTATATCAGGCATATTTAAAACTAAGCAGGCTTACAGCTTTTCTGTAATTTAAAACCATATCTTAATATCTATTTTTTTAACCATATCTCTTATTTACGGGAATATTTACCGAATAATTTTAATTTTTTTTTAGATTTCTGCCATTATTAATGATAATGTAAACAAAGAAATTAGCCTACGTAAAGGTGTATCATTGTATGGGCCATCTGCAGGTTTTATGGGATATCTAGCACGACAAATCGCACAGCTAATTGATGCCAGGTAAAACTTTTTCGAAATGAAGTAATCCACCAAAGGACCAAGGTTACAGACAGCCTTTTGAGTGTACAAACTGAAGTAGCAGGTTAGGGACCCCGTTTGGCCCAACTTAACACGGGACGACCCCCGACCAGATGGAGCAACGATCTGTATAAGGCGGCTGGTAGAAATTGGATGCCAATAGCCGACGATCGGGCTAAATGGCGTTCATTACGTAAGCCCTATATTCAGCAGTGGACTCTAACCTATTTGTTATATTTTTTAAGGGGATCTTTTAATATATTTGTTTTAGTATAGGCAAGGAGGCCATGCGTTCCAAATTTTTGATAAAAAAAAACAATTACGGACAAAAATTTTAATATAAGTTAATGTTCCAAGTGTCTATTTTAGATTGTCTGTTTATATAAACATCTGCGCAGCGTGGTTCGATGTAAAAACTCAAAAAGAGATAGTTAACACGAAAACTTTTGCTAAACTGAACGAAGCAATTGGCGTTGTGGGACTCCATGGTTTAAATAATCTCTACGCGTTCATGATTAAAAATCAACTTCATAATTTTCAAGCATTACTTAGAAATTCACAAGACAAAATAGCAATTGCAAAAGTTAACTTAGATGCAAGAGAAATAGAACAGGTTGCGTCAAAATGTTCTAAGACTATACAACAAATAATGGAAGTGTTGCTTGTTGTTGGTGGTTTACAGCTTTTGAGAAAGAATATCTCTCACCAATTGAACACTACGTGTAAATTTGATTCAGCCCATTTAGAGGCCTCATTACAGACGATGAATGAGTGAGTTTTATCATTATTGATATATATTTTATGTATTATTATGGTTCCTTTGCATTGGAGATGAGTAAACCACGCTTGTCCTGAATACTCTAACTTTCATACGTTTACATACGACAGCCTGGTCATAGCAATTTTGTTATTGCTGTAGATTTATAATATAAGGGTGGTAATTAATAAAACGTACTAAAAAAAAGCCTTTCTCTAATCACATAACATGTGGCCACGGAGTCAAACCAAGCACCTTGTCATATGAGGCAAACGCTTAACCACTGCATAATGGAGACAGTTAAGTTCGGGTTTTAAAAGCATAAATATTATGAAACGAATAATCGTATAGTTGCCTACCAAATATTCCTCGAGCTATGAAGCCGAATATTTCGCAGAAAATTGATAATTTTGACGGAAAGTCCTGTCTTTATATTTTTTACATAACACAATTCATAATAAGAAGCGATTAAAAGCGTACGTCGCTTCTCGTCACGAATAGACGTGGATATGATTCTATTAAATTTGAGTTTCATATGAATGAAAATATTGTGAAGAAATCTAGTTGTTTCTCCATCATGTGTCAAGGGCATGCCTTATACATCAACCTGCATTCGGCCAGCGTGGTATGTGAACAGGCTTGAGCAGAGGTTATTATTATTAGACTGCGGGTCCACAATTGGTCATAGCCACTGACATCAATAATTTTACATTATTTATGTAGAATGTTATTTATTTGAAAATATTACATTAACAGAGCCTTAATAAGCGAATTAAAAGAAAGAAAAACTAATCTGGAAACTATTCCGTTAGAATTGATAAATGATTTAGATGAATATTTAGTACGATGCGGAATAAATGAACCATTCGAAAAAGTTTACATAAAGAATGCACAAGAATTGATAAATATTGATATGGGACGCATTTTGGCAATCGTCCTTATATCACAATTGGTAAAACTTCAAATAATCTATACTACAGGTATGTAATAATGAAAAAACAATTTTGCTGTAATCAACTTTTACTTAGATTAGTTTTTTTCGTCGACATTAGCAACGCGTGTTCCTGACACTAAAAGGATACGCTTGTCCGTAAAAACATGGCGCTGATTCAAATAGTGTACATAGCACCAGATTGCGCTCGTCGCTTTTAAACATAGGATATTAAGTCTCGTAGCCCCAGGAATTTCATTAGCTTACTACTATTTTGAAGGCAATAATAGATGTGGTGGTTACTACCTAAAATGCCAGCGCAATGTGATACAGTGTACACCATTTTATTACGTGTAAGTGTATCACTTCCCTACGTAGTTTTGCAGCAGTGATTTTCTATCAATAACTATAACTATAATAAATTTTGTACTTTTTACTAAAGAGTACAACTATGGTAAATTTTCAGGTGATCTAATCACTAAAAGACCTGGAGATAATATTGACGGGTATCCTCTTCTGATTGGTATTTACACTTTATTGCGACAGAGCAAATTAAAAAGTGTAGAGGTATTTGTAGAAACTTTATGCAATTATGCTAAAGCGGCAACACTTACTAAGTGAGTATTTACATATTTTTTATTAACTATATACCATAATAATGTCTTAATGCTGTACTAACTATCCACTTTAGACATAAACAAAAGAAATAAGTTTTCATTTCACGAACTGTGACAAAGCGAGGCGTTAACCTGAAAGAACAGATTTCGCACTAGTTACGATCACACTGCACCAGTAATTGCAGGAACTTACCACCCAACAGGATAACAATATTATTAGCTCTTGAATTAAGGAGCCGAAGTGCTGTGGTGATATATCTAGATAGATAGGTAGCACCACAGCAAGTTTGTTGTCCAACCATCTGGTCTTGAACAATAAAGACTTACCACCAGTGAAATATATTTTTGTTATAAGCGGTTAAAGTGTCTGTTTGTCGCCGCTAGCTTCCTGAGTGCGTGCGTGTTACTAGCCAATGGAGTGAAGCGAAGAGTTGCCATGACATTCAAATAGTCCCTATACACGCTGGTACCATACATGCAGGTAGTTGTCGCTGGTGTATTGAGACTTGAAATTTTCTGTCTTAAAGTGATATGTACAATATGCTGCAGTGTACATTATCTCAACTAGCACCAAATTATTATAAAAAAGTGTATCATTTACCATCAGAAAAATGACTTTCTTGTCTTGTCGATTTACCGAATGAATACTAATGCAATCACAGATTTTATTGTTAATTTTTTTTATTGCAGGTTAAAATCTTCAGAAGTATGTAACGAAAGTGTATTCCTTATTAGAATATTGCAGATCTTCTGTGAAACATTTAATTACAAGTTTGAAAAAGTTGAAGACAAATTGCCAATAGCACTTCTCAACAATTTTCCTTCCAAATGAAATAAATGTAGACAGACTGTTGAATGTTGATATCAAGAATGCTGAAACATACGTAAATTGTATAAAACCTACATAATATATTATATTAGGATGTAAAGTATTTACTGTTCCATTTTTATGACATGTAAGAAAATGTTTATCAATATAAAATACCGTTATAATGATTATGAAATTTTGAATTTTAATAACTTACTGTTTTTCACTCAAACCAACTTCTGGTTTTCTTTTCTAACAACGATTTATTTTTGCTTGTCAAATAGTAAGAACTTACAAAAGCTATAAAATTATTACTTAGATTATAGACTTATACTGGATGTTAGGAGACCGCTCCTGAAATCGAAGACAGACGATAGTATTAATGACACCTCTGATGATGGCACAGAAGAAAAAAATCGGTCCTAATTTAAAAAAAAAAATATTTTTAAAACGTTTTAATAGCATTATTTATGTTCCATCATGTTAGTACAGCTAAATGAAACGATATTTTCAAACAGAATATGTTATTTTGTTTAAAAAACCTGATGATGAAAGTCGAAACCAGCCGATGCTCGGGGTCAACGAAACGGGTGCGGTGAGGTGCGGCGCAGACTGGCTCCTCCGCAGCTAGCGATCGCGCAAATATTTATATGTCTAAATACCCAAAATACATATACATTGTACTAATCTTTACCTAGCCATTTTCTTTCGAATTCACCCATTGAATAAACTAAGTACCAGGAAGAATCGAAATTCTTCGCTAACCAAAAAATTACTTAAATGAAATTTTGACAAGGTTAGATTTATGCTTTTTAATCCATCGTGTATTATGTTTATTATACTGATGTATTCAGTTATATACGATCTTATCAGATCAGTTCGGTAATAAGTTAAAAAAAATGAGGTATTAAACAGCTCACCAATCGAAAACCTCCATGGCCTTATGAGACGCAGCTTAAATTGTGCCCCATTCATTATGAGGCAGGAAAGTAGCTGATTTTGATATAAGACTTGCTTTAAATTCAAAATGAAATATTGGTAAATGGGTACCACATGAAATAAATGTGGCATACCGATTATGGCAGATCAATATTGTCAACAATTGCAGAGAATGATAGAAAAACTAACTGTTACACAACCAAAACTGGTCAATTGTTTTAGCCTACTGCTGCTTCTTGACAGAACTGGAACACAAGGGATATAAAATTGTTTTCTTTCCAATTCAAAGCTTACCACTAATTCTGTAATGGGTTACCTCCACTTTAATTAGTTATTGCGAACTAATGTGGGAATCTCTAAATTTGGAACACACACACAAGTTTGAATTTGGCGTTCCTACCCAAACACCAAAACATAGATCAAAGTGGCCAGTTTGACAAATCACCAATTTCAGTAGTAGTAGTGTAACACTTTTTTTTTTTATAATTTACATATAGTTCTGTCTAGCTAGCTGTGGATTAAACTGAGAATTATATTTAGGTGTTATACTGTGTGGTTTCTCTTGTTTTTCACTTTTAGAATCAGTCCCTGTGAGTTTTTTTAAGAATATATCTGTTTTATACTTTTCTTGTTGTTCCCTTTTAATTCGCGCTTCTCTTAATTTTTGCAACTTAGAATTTTTTTCTTCTGCTTTTTTATTCCTTTTATTATTCCCGTATTTCAATATTTTATTATCTTTGCAATGTGATAGGTCACTAACATTAATCACATTTATATTTGTATCAGGTTTACTTTGTTGTGAACATAAGCTTTTAAAAGAATTAATCGGATCTAATTTTTGTTTTTGTTTCCAACACACTTCACCATTTTTCACATCAATTTCTTGTTGTTTAGGTTTCCCATCTGAATCTTTAAGGATAAGTTTGTCATAAGTATCTTTTATGTCACTAGACCTTGAATATCTTGATGACTGTGGCAGGACTTCATACCAATTTTTCTTTTTAATTTCTTCATTAGTACCTTGACCCAAATAAGTCAAATAACCAATCTTTTTTTCGTACTCTTCTTTCTTTTCTTTTTCCTCTAATTCATGATCTTTATTTTTTGTTGTTACAGAGTGTTCTGAATCCGCAAACAGGTTTATGTGATCAGGTATTGTTTCAGATAAATCTGTTTCATCAAATTTAATATCTAATTCTAACAACATTTGTTTACTTTTCTTTTTTAGTATTTTCAGTCGAGCTTCTCTATCAGCGACTTCAATTCTTAATTTTTCCTGTTTTTCTTTATCAGCTGCTTCTGCTTCATCTTTCCTAACTCTTGCAATGTTTTCCTTTGTGCGCACGTGCCACCTGTAAATTTTTTTTACGTTTATGGTTAAAATAAAATATACAAGTTTACTTTTTCATCAAAAAAACTAAATGAGTTATTTTTCATTACAAAATATTTACAAAACGTAAACATATTCTTGTACTTTTACTGATATTAAGAAAATATTATATTAATATAAAGTATTTACCTTTTCTTGGGAAGGATATTCATTTTAAATTTATATTAATTTTTAATTGATAATTGAATTTGACAACGTATGATTACATGTAGTATGTATTTAAGCAAAGATAAATATACATAGATAATATAAAGTCTAGTGTATGTCAAATAAATAAATTATATGCATTTATTCAATAAAAATAGTAATTTAGTTGATGTGTTTCAATATTTATAGATTTTAATAAAATCACAAATACCCAAAAACCAATACTTTTTCACTAATAATATGGTGGAAATTTTCAATTCAACGTTGTTATTTTGATTATTACACAAATATTGTTATGAAATTATGGTATTTGTTATTTTTATTTTTTAGAAAAAATTGCTTGGCTTAACTTCAGTAGTTATTTAAATTTTTAAGGCATGTAATACTTTATGATTTTTTTATAATGGTGCAGAATGTACGGTATGGAAGTAAAGTTACAATTATTTTTTAATAACTTATAACTTATCTTCGTGAGTTATTATAACATTTTTATTAATAAAACACTTATTGCTAGTGTTACAAATATGCAATTTTAAAGATTTTATTAAACGTAATGTATTTTTTTATTTTGTATCTTTATTGTAAATATTTTTATCTGTTTTACATGTGGCAACTATATTAATGGAAATGGACGACGACGCATTGAAAAAAATCTTAAGTGGATAGAGCGTAACGCTTGTTTTCATTTAGTTTAGAACTTGTATAATTTCATGTTGTGTGATTTTTATATACTTAAATGTAATTAATAAGATAAGAATGTAACGTTTAAGATTCTTTTGTGTTGCATTAAATTATACGTTTGTTAGATTTATTTGTCAACAAAAAAGGTTAGCCTATTTTAAGTATAGCTTTAAACTATATTATATTATTTATAAGTTGTATTATAAGTTTTAAAATGGAGGTAGTAGAAAAGCCTTCAGCATTGAGTGATGCCATTAATAACGTGAAAAATAGCATTAAATTTGAGGAACCTCAGGATCAGTGTACAGGAGCGGATATATGTGCAAAATCTAATGGTTTAGTTAAAGATGATGCACTACCGTCTCATGACATAAATATTGTTACCGATACAATAACATCGGAAGGCGACGTAATTTTGGAGGAAAACAACGAAGAACCTGCTATTACTGTTGAGACAGAGACCACTATTGAGTTAGCTAAGACTACTAATGCTGCTGATAATAATGAAATTGTAGTTAATCAGAGCCAACAAAATGATATTAAAATAGAAGATACCATTGATAACATAGAAAAAATTGACAACAACGAAAGTGAGAATCAAAAATCTGATTCTATAGATGAATCTTCTATTGAAGAAACATCTGTTGAAGTAACAACAATGGAAAGTGTGCCAGCTCAAGATATTAATGATGACATTCAAATTGATAATCCAGAACAATCAGAAGAACACAGTTTAAGATTTAAAACTGAAGTAATTGTTGAGGCAGATGTTAATGATGTGAAGGAAAACGATTTGAACAAAGTTAATTCAGATGAACATGTTGCTAAAAATATTTTGAGTGAGTTTGATCAAAGTATTGAACTGAGTGAGGTATTAAGGTCATCTGATGTGACAGACAATGTGGAGAATAACAATTGCTCTGGACGACAAGAGGTTTTTAACAAAGAAGAGCTGTTGGATATTCTACAAGGTAAAGATGTTGAATCATCAGCTACTGAAATAGTTGAGTTAATGGAAATCAATACTATTAAAACAAAATCTCTAGAAGCTCAATTAGCTTTACAACAACTTACTAGATTGAAAAATAGTAAGAAGAAAAATCGTATTGAAAGAATATCAAAAGCCAAGAAATTTGAAAAAAAAGAAGAGAAGAAAGTTGATAGTATCATTAATGTTTTAGTTAAAGATTGGGATGATGAAGAAACATCTGAAGCTGATAAATCTAGTAATTTAATTAATGAGGTAGAATCTGTTTCTAAAGATTCAGATGTTAAAGATATTCAATTGCAAATTGTAACCAAGGAAGAGTTAAATAGAACTTCGATAGATTCTGCAATTAGTGAAGATAATAATCATAAATCCAGCAAAAGTGTAGATGAGAGCCAGCCGCAAAGAAGGTTAGGAAGAATTATCAAGAAGAAAGTAATTTTTGATCCAGATAATCCTGATACTTTCACCAAAGGTAAATCTATTACTAAAAATAAGGAAGTGATTATTGAAAAAGAACACTCACCAAATAAAAAAATTAAGACTGAGGTAACAATTGTGAGATCTAAATCAAAATCTCCTATAGCAAAGATGCAATGGAAAAAACCGTCAGCTAAAAATGTAAGGCAAAACAAAAGGTTGTCAGAAGTAGACAAACTTCTGATGGATGAAGGTGCAGTTAACATGATTTATCAGCTTACACCTGAAGCTCCAAAAGGAAAAAAAAATGTTAAAACCAAAGCAGAATTTATTAAAAAGCTTCAAAGCTCAACACCAGACAGTAAAGAAATGAAATTTCGAGAGAGAAAGAAAGATGCTTTAAAATATGAAGATGGAGAAGCAAAACGAATTTTAAGTGGGAAACACAGGGTATCTTTAAACAGTTCTGTTAAATCTCCTTCTGTATGTGAAGACTTTGAGACTCACAGTGCAGATGATTCAATTATTTATCGACGTCATTCATCAAGTTCATATTCCAGCACATGTATGAGTCCAAGGCGGTTAAGTGATGTAGATTCAGGTGGGACACAAACTACACCACGAACATCTCAAATAGTTTTGGATAAAGGAAGTAAAATTACAGAAGATGTAAATGACCAGATAACAGATGCTTTTATGTCCGAAATTACAAAAACACCAAGTAGTGAAATAATCAATAGGGACGATTGTTTGTCTATAAAAGAAAAACTTAACTCTAAACTGTCCCTAGCTTTGAATAAAAGGAAACGTGAATCTAGCAAAATTGATAAGCCAACAAAACAAAAAAAAGTTAAAGAATATGAAACACCAAAGCCTGATCATGAAACAGAATATAAATCTTTGTCAATTATAATCAATCAAAGATTAGCAGAAATATCTATACAAAAAGTGTGTAAATATAATATTGAGGTGAGTTAAATTGTATTTTTTATATTAACATGACTACACATTCACTCCACCAAGAGTGTAGCAATGAAGAAGCAATTATGTTCTGGCTTTCGAAAACTTAATGCTTATTACCAGGCATCAAGGATAATTTAACTATCTGGTTTCTTATTATCACAAGTAATTGTGCCTATTTGTTCACTTACTGTGATATAGACATGGACTAGACATTAAAATAGAATTGGAAAAGTGAAGAAACCTGGCTGTCTGGCTTTTTTCTTTGAGTGTTTTTATCGTTAATGGTCCTAATTTGAAATAAATTGCAGTGCAATAAGATATTAACCTGGTGGTAAATTCTCTCTTACTGTTATCTGTACAATACTAGATTCTCTAAGAGTTGCAAAAATTTTACTGCAGATCTGATTACCCCTTTAGCAATTTATTTATAAACTTATTTGAGACAGATGTTGTAATGACAGACATGGAGACTGAATTCTTTCTCACAATTATAATCCATAGTTATTTCACTGACAGATAATAATAAAAAATAATAGAAATTTTATAACTTCAATGTTTAATTGTTTTAACAGGTTATCAAGGAACTGGAACAGGCTTTACTTTATGTCAATGGAAGAAAGGACATATCAGTTACACTTCTTACATCCCAATGTGGCACATTGTGCTCATCGCTAGATTTAAGACCACTACTTGATGATGATGAAAAGAAAAGAACTGTTAATGCATTTGAAATTGCTGAATCTATTAGGTAAGTTTTTCAATTATCTATTCTCAGAAAAAAAAATTATACCATCAATTTACAAGGTAAATTAGTGCAATGGGTCTATTACATTTGATAAACCTATAAAAAATAACTGATAAACATTCAGATGCCTTAGTAAAAATTGTTTCATCAGTCTTACTTGTAATACTATGGCTCTGGTATGAAGACATGGACTACAGAAATTTTGTTATTGCAGACAATTTGCAATATGAGGGTAGTTATTCTAGCAGGTTTATTATAACCTATTTACAATCTAAGCTCTACAACGTTTGGTTATCTACTATGCTATGTTAACAGTTGATGAAAACAACTACTACCTATAATATGTATTAATCCCTACTGTACAGGATGGATGATTAGTGCTTTAAAAGTAGAATGAATATACAACACATTTTAGTAGTTATACAAATATATTAAAAATCTGTACATTTATAAAATAATTATATTGAAACTAAATAAAAACACTATTGTTACAACAGGTCATTGTTGAGTACTGTAGAGCAGCATAGTAAGCTGTTGTGCACTGGAGTGTGGGGTGCATGCTGTGGTGTTGCGCTCGCGCTAGTGGCCCGAAGTGACTTGGCTTTGGGCTCAGAATTAGCAACTTTTTCACTAGCAACGAGTCCGCAACATGTTACTCTACAGCCAGGTCTTGCAGCCATTACTGCACGCTGCAACACCATATCTCAGTCACTGGTAAGTTTTGAGCTGCATGATCTTGACTGGATCCATAGCGAGTATGGATAAATTATTTCCTAAATTATATTGCCATTCTTTAATTATATAGCCATTCAAAAATATATGTGTCATAAATACATTATATGGAAATATTAAGGCCTTCTCCTTTAACTAGACATTTAATGCTACTTTATGGCCAAGTGTCTGTTGCATTACCTTGAAAACTGTTGTACCAGGACCATATTGGTTTTCTTTACTACATGTTCTTTAACTAGAAGTTCAAGAGCAGTAAAAATCCTATAAATCCTTGAAGCATGCAGCATCCCTTATAAGCGCTTGCTTATTTTCATTTCATTATAGCTATGTAATAAATATATTTAATAAAAAGTATTTGTGAAATAAATTCTTTTTATATATAAATTAATAGTGTCATCAGCAATTCAACCGATACGAACGCGCTGGTGGACTGAGGTTTCTTGTAGCTTTATCATTTATGGACATTTACATGAATTAAAAATTTTAGTCACTAAAATAATAATTTGAAATTGCCCAAACAGTAATTATTTGTTAAATATATTAACTGAAACGTTAAGAGATTCCGTATATTAAATCTTCATATTAATAATGATAAAATAAAATATTCAGATAAATGACCTGGTCTTTTTTGGACGACGAATATCCGCTGCGGAGGCTCAACAAGGCGGACTACTCAGTCGCTGCTTGTGGCCGGAACACTTTCCTGAGCAACTGCGTTCTATTGTCAGAGATATAGCTGAACAGCCTGCACCGGTAAATACTTTTATTTAGCTAATCTCGCGATCTATCTATTAAACAGCTAACACAGTGTGCTAAAATTTCTGGAGGAGAAAAGAGGTTCTTAGTTCAATTCCAATTCCATTGACATTTTGTGGTGTTTGGTTGATATTATTGCTTTTTGAAACCCCCCTAGTTGTCACTAAACAGAGGACAAACAAATTACCAATTAAATAAATATATCGAAAATGGAATGGATGTATATATTTAATAGTTGGAGACATTTAATCGTTTAATATTCGTCATACACGTAGTCGTCGTCGATCGGTTGGCAGTAAGCTTTCCACCCTTTGCCGCGGTACAACAGTTCAGATATATAGTAATGGGTGATGCCGCCGTTATGGACGCACATGTGATTCCTCGGGCACAGGCACGCCTGATACAGAGAGTTCAAGTCGTAATTGACGTTTCCACAAAAATCACCTGACTTGCAGAGCGGCATAAATCCACATTGATAAGTGCTGACTGTGTCCTGAGTTGTGTTCAAACGCCAATAGTTGGGATACCGACATCGGCAGTTCATAATTATTTTGGGCGGCGTCAATTGTATATTCTTATGGTGCAGCTCCTCTATTTCATCAGGGTTCATGCGATCGTACTGCGTCTCTACAGTAAGGGCGTTTTCTGTAGGTGAGCATTCAGGCCATTTTGTGATTGGTGTGCAAAACTGAAAAACAAAAAATGTTATAATTTCGGTAACTAGGAATAATTGTGATTGAATTGTATTGGAAGTGTTTGTACCTGGAAAAAAGCCCTGTTGTTGAGTTCGGTTAGCCGGTCTGCGACTGCTCTCGTGTCGCATCGTTGTCGTTTGGCGCAGCGGCACAGCCGTACCAGCGCCGGCGCACGCCAGTAGCGCAACAGCAGCGCTGAACACGCCTGTCGAGCGGTGCATGGAGATAGACCGCGTTCGCTCTCCTCCTAGCAAGGATCGCCCACTTGTTACACTTAATAATCACAATCACTTTTGCTGTCCACAGATAACAATGTACATGTTTTTTTTTTTTTTTTTTCCAAAGGCGGTCCTCACCGCCCACAGTCCGCGACACAGGCGACGGTGGTCCGAGGGCGGGCCCGCGCCCCCCTCCGACGACC
>DWLS01003073.1:0-16515 GCA_018246255.1 Pachliopta kotzebuea | reverse complement strand
TAAAATATACGTAACATTAAATAAACTATAGATAAAATAACATAAGCAATAAGTCAATATTTTTAGTGAGAAGGATGTGATGAGATACACTATCGTGGAGACCCATTTTCATTTCATGGACCCACAAATTTTTTTTCGCTGACGTAGACCCCTTGCAGTTTGTCATAGACCCCTACGGGTCGATATAGACCACTTTGGGAATCACTGGTCTAGGTAGATACCAACATAATTCCTATTTCAATCGCCTAAAATTAGTGTGCAAACATTACTGTGTTCCGGTTTGAAGAGCGCTGTAGTTAGTGAAATTATCGCGGCAACGAGATCTAAACTGAAGGCAACGAGTACAATGTGATGCTGTTACCTTTCTAACTAAAGCGATAATATTATTCTAGTAGGATGGAATCGACGAACAAAAAACAAATTATCATTATTTGTATTCGTTTTCACGTTTCAAAAGATACGTAAGAAAGGTTAACTTGACTCTAAAAAGGCTTTTATCTACACTAACAATAACTTATAAATTAAAAAAAAGATTAAATTGATGCAATATTGAAAAATTATTTAAAACTACAAAATTTCTCAAGGATCTTTATAGTATAATTTAGTTATTTATTGGATGTGATATAATATATTAAATAAACATCCATATCAGAACTATAAATAACTTTCAATGTATTACAATTAAACTAAACAAAGGCAGGAATTCCTTTTTATAATTCGCCCGACAAACTGCAAGCGCAATGACCCCGCGATGACCGCTCCACTGTACGACGTGAAGTTATATATATACTTTGTATGAATTGAATGTGAATAGATGTATACATTTAAATAACAGTGAATAAATCATTATGCACCTACTTTATAGATTGTCCAAAGTATTCAAGGGATAGGACAAGAATATAAGTAAAGAAAATCTAAGCGAAATAATGTCGCATAATAAAGAAGTACTTTTAAAATTTATGGAAAAGATTACACAGGATGCTGTTAAAAGAAATAAAAATAATCAGCAAGTAACAATGTACATTTATCAGCTACGATTATTTGATAAAAATTATAAAAACAAATATATTATAAGCAAACAAGGTGTCCGACTATAGTCCGAG
This sequence comes from Pachliopta kotzebuea, assembly GCA_018246255.1. Lineage (NCBI taxonomy): Eukaryota > Metazoa > Arthropoda > Insecta > Lepidoptera > Papilionidae > Pachliopta > Pachliopta kotzebuea. The sequence continues at coordinate 15,412 of DWLS01003073.1, read as the reverse complement.
GAATGAAAGAGAATAACAAAATAAAAAAAAATTACAGAGAATTAACAGTTATTGTAACTATTTATCATTTGGTTTTTTATCAAATAACTTCCAAAATAATGTTTGGATGTATGGTGTTATAAATAATATATCTACTGGTATCACAAAGGTAAAAAAATATTCAAATGAGTCAAGGGAATGTTTCGAAGGTTTTAATAAATGTAGTAGTTAAAAGAATTCATCATCATCAGCAACCAATGGACATCCACTACTGGACATTGGCTTTGTCCAATAGTGAGCGAATTTGAACCGTCTCAGGCCCAAAGCGGGTTCTTGAGGAGCCAGAGCCTCGTTTATTGATTAGCAAGGACCTCTTACATTTCCTATTTAATTCTATATATGTTAAATTATTAAACGTCTGATATAATGATAAACATTAAAATTATTTATGTTGAGCGCTGTTAACAATTATCAAGGCAATTTTAATAACCTCTGTACTCAATAGGAGTCGTGATGAATAAAAGAAAATTGTATCAATTTGTATCAACTTTGTCTGTGTTAAAAGTAGTCAATAATTTCAATAATTAAAATGCGGTTAATCCCAAATTTAGTAATAAAAAAATTCCATTTTCTGTTATAGCATACATAAACCTAATATTTTTTTAAATTCTTTAGTAAAATGATAATTCATGCTTTTTTCTTTTTTAAATTCATCGAATCCTTAACCTCTTTGTATCGAATATCTTCTTTGTAATATAAGTAGTCCATAAAAGTCTATTGGTAATGGTAAAAATAAAACACATCAGGCCCGTTTTTATACACTTATATTCAGACATATTAAATTAACAATTATAATATTTTTATATATAGACAATTTGTATAAACTTATGTAAGTAATTAAATAGTTTTATATTAATATATGGTCGCGCGTTTGAATAGTTGTGAGGGGGCACCTTAGAAAAATATTTTTGCGCCGAGTCACATCGAAGAGTGTAAAATGAAACATATGATTGATAGAAAATATTTAAAAACAAATATTCCATTGAACATTTAAATAGCAAAATTATATTATTTATACCACGTTTCTTATTCTTATATATAAAAAAAACTTTAAGCTTAGCTTATAACCACACGTTTATCAAATACAAAATATTAAATATATTCGCGATATAAATTGTACAAGGAAGTACACTTGTGTGCTTAGATTACAGTTTTTTTTTAAAAAAACTTATATTTGTTACTTGAAGTGTATTTCTCACATTAGTAGTATTTTTTTAATGTTAATTATGTAATATTTAACATTAAACTAACATTGGTCATGCATAAATTAAAAATAGGCGCAATTGGGCTGAATGGATTCGTATCCTTTGCCGAATTAGCCAAAGCTATGAGGAAAAGCGCGAATATTTGAAAAAAGGATATGGTATTCGAGCTGTAAAGCCACAAATGTCTAACAATGCTAAACATTATTATATTCTTTTTAAATCCTTGATTCTTTTGTAAATTTTGGTAATGTTCAAGATCATCGTAACTCGGCGGTGATCTGAGATTGAAGGGACTAATGTTAGATGAAATCATATTTCATTTTCTTTTTTACATATTTTTTCATTATAACACGATATTATGACTTAGAAGTCTAAACTCACTTATCAGTCTCAAATTCACCGTCATTCCACAACTTTGCCGTCACAGATTATACACAGTTTCTTTTTTTAAGTCTTGGTCAATCCGAGACATGTATGTTTATTTTAATGTTAAGCTTCAAATAAAATGTTTGATTTATTTATCTAGTTACAATGTACGTTATGTTAATGGGATGGAGTTTCCGTTTGCTCGCCGTTTGTGTCGCCATTGACGAGTGGCATCGGTGGCTTTATGGGCGGCGCTGGTATCACCTGCGAGACAAAAATAACATATGTATAATAGTAATAAATAACATATTTTAAATCCCTGCCAAACGTATCATTCACAATACTACATTTAATAAACAAACAATAACAAAACACAAATGAAGACGAATTTCATTTTTAAAAAACTGCATGCATTTAATAATTTTATAGACCCTTCACTTGAACCGATATGAGCTTGCAATTACATTGATAGGAGAAATATATATAATTATCCAAAGATCTAATATTCCATAGACATATTATGATTATTTTAATTTATCCTTCAGGGGTAAGGCAAAGGACTTAAATCCATACAGCCAGGTCTTATTCTTGGTAATTATTTGAAAATTTTGGTAGTTTTAAAGGCCGAAGCCACGTCTTCATTGTTCTTAGTTGTAAGGCCGTCGCCATATCTTGTCTTATTATTCTAGGTCATAAGGCCACTTCTTTGATATTTTGAATTGGTCGGAATCACATCTATAAGCAATAATAGTTGAAACAAAATAAAAACCACTTATATTTCCAGATGCCCGTTTCAAATCCTATGTTAAGGTAAAACCAAAAGTATGTCCGCTCGATCCAATCAGTCAGTTCGGGGAGTATAATCCAGACGACTTTTCTGTTATTATTTGCTTAATCTTTTCCATATATAATCATCGGTCTTCATTGCAACTTGATATTTTCACTTTGTGATATAAGATTATGTTTTAAAACGAAACATTTTAGTATAATAGCTTAAAAATTTTCGGCGCGAAACTACGACCAAAACGCAGCCTCGCGCCGAAAATCCTCTCCATAGACATATTTTTTTAACCCAACTCCAATAAATACATAGATAATAAACGACCATAGATAAGATAGCAAAGTAAACCATAAGCAACAACAGTTTGACATTTTCTGTATACCATAAATACATTAGTCTTATAGCTTGAATGACTAATATATAGTGCCAATTACAATTACATACACTGTGTTTTAAGTGTAAATTTGACAAGGCTTTGTGCAAAGCTAATCGTTCATTTATAATGTTTCCGTTACATAGATCTGCGATAGTACAAAGCATGCCGTCACCCTGTACCCCACATCGCAATAACGAAAGGAAGAACTTATCTTTTACATCTACACCTGATGATAATGGTTACCGAGGTTTGTTTTTTTTTTAATCTTCAAATGTTAATAATGCAATGGTTTTTTTAAGGCATACAACTGCTGGCAACATTGACGAAGTCACGACTATGTGTGTAATGTTTTAATTATAAATACTATGGGATTTAGATACAGTATTTTTTAGTTAAATTAAGAGTAAAAAAATTAAATCAATGAAAGTTGATGGATAATTAATATTTTTTTTAAATTGGTGTTAATATTAATATATTTTAATCTGTGTACAAATACATATTTATAGGGAGTCAGTTTCTAATAACGAAATAAATTTTGTGTTTAAAAATGGTTTTGTTATAATTGTAACAAGTTTTGGAGTTTCCTTTTAGTTTAAATCAATTTAATTTTATATTAATGCACTGCATTTTACTTTCATATTTATTAAATATGTTATGCTTTCACAGACTTTTGTCTCCTTTTAATATACAATAGAAATATATAAAAACTCATTAATTTAAAATTGTTTAGATTGTTTGTTTGATGTTATAAGTATTATGTTCTCATAATTTTTGTCCCGAATAGACAATCACTAATAACTTTATATGATGTTAAAAAAAGATTGAAAGTGATGAAATGTAGCGGTAAAGAATTCTCGAAGTTTTATATTTTGATCAAGAACCACTAATGCTGTTATGGCGGTAGATTGCAAGAGTGCTAATAAGGGAGCTTTGGAAATCATTTCATCAAATTTCCACCTAAAGAAGTCTCATAATAGAAACAGGCAGGTCTGTGCTTTAAGCCAATGCACTACGGACACAGTTGCCATATAAATTACAGTATTAATTAACACGTTTACTGCCACAGCAATTTTAAAATAATTTAGCCTAAAATGCCAATTTCATTTAATAACATTACATTATTACAAATTCTAATTGTAGTATCATCATCAAAAAGCATGAAAAATGTGTTTTTATCTTTAAAAAGGTTTTAAGAATTATTTCGTAGTTGAACTTTTGATGTAATATTTAAACTTATTTGTTAATTTTTATATAAATTTTCTGTTCTTATAAGCCAGCATAAATTTTTTGTTCTTTTCTCAAAAGACATCTATCGATATTGGTACTGATAAGTTTCGAGAATAATCGTATACAGGATGAGTTAACTCATAGTCAGAGTCCTAAGAATGCAATTGGCAGTCAACGTGTTAATAGTTACGAAGGGTATTTATTTTTTTGGTAGATGGTGGACATGGTGGTGAAATAAAAGTTGATTTCATAAAATTTTTTTGTTCGCCATGTTGTCAGCAGTCATATCCAACTGTGAAAGCTTATCAATGCGTACGGTAATGTCGGCGCCGTCTTCTTCCTGTTCCTGTCAGGAATATCGTATACGTTTATTAAGTATAAATTTTGCATGTTATATTTACAAAATAAATAGTTCCGTGCAACAGAGTAATGGAGGTGTTAAATGCGGTAAGAGAGGAGAGAAGGAAGAGAGATGGAATTTAAAAATATCAGTAGTTCTTTATTACACATGACACCCAGAACTCAAGTGTGTGAAGTTTGAATGGAATATGCGGTTTATGTTGTTTTTTTAATTTGTTTTGACCAAAGTAAAAATAAAGAAACTATGTGAGATTCTTTGTCCCGTTATATCTCAAACAGGTTTAGCAATCTTTAGATTACATCCGGCATCATTTGTTATGTGATATTGAAGGGTATTGTCTATACCGAGCTTTGACGACTATGTATGGACTTGTATTGTTTGAGTTATAATACATTGAGGCGCAATGGACAAGCTTGAACATGTAGCAGCGTGCGAGGGGTCGTGTACTCACAGAGGGCTTGGGCCGGTGCGTGTCGACCGCGGCTATAGGCAGCGAGATATGCTCCTCGCGGCAGCCGTACGCGACCGGGGTCAGTTTGATCACGGTGTGAAGCGGCACGTGGAGGTACGGCAGATCCTCTGAGACATACAAAGAAGAATATTAATATTTATTAAAATACGATCTATTCTTCTTGATCAATTCAAACTTTTCAAATTCAAATCTTATTCAAACTTCTTGATTTCATGTCCCAGTTTGGAATAAAAAAATTTTATGTCCCTTTCGGAGCTTGTAATTTTTATCCAACCCCCTCCCCCCCCACAGCTAAAAAATACATATAATTACAATAGCAATTTTGTTTAAAAGTTTCTGATTGCTCTCCTAAATTACAGAATTTTTCCCTGTTGGGGGCCGTTTTTTGTCACGGGGGAAAACTTCAAAAGAAACCCTGCTTCTTGGAGAAGTCAGGGTAATGTCGGATCTATCAAAGTTCCCTCTATGCATTGCAGAAGGTTCCGGGATAGCCTACGGAACTCACCGGTGCTTCCCTGCACTGCTGCTGAGCACATCCTTGCCCGTTACTCTCCTCTGCACCCACAGAGTGCTACGACAAAATACGAGACCACGTCGTAGTTGTCTTCCGCCCCGGTTGGGAAACATTGATCAAGACGTTCATATCCCATTTGGTAGATAATTTCCATTACTTCGATTAAATCCGAAAACTATTCAAAAACTTTATGAAATGAGACTTTTTTATTCACCTGCTGACTTGTCTAGGAAGTAGGCGAGCAGGCACCGCATGACCGCCTGATGAGACACAACCAGCACGTTGCCTTGCCTCTCCAGTTCCATGATGACGGGCTCCAGCCTCGCCACGAGGTCCTCGTAGCTTTCGCCACGCGGGTAGCGGTACGCGAACTTGTTCGCATCACGCGCATTGAAGTCCGACGGGTACTTCTGCTGGATCTCCGCGTACGTCATCTCCTCGCAAATGCCCTGGTGGAGATGTACTATATAAGTTTCTGTAACATTACTTATAATTTATTATTACTATATTACCTTTTGCTGTTGGAATACAAGCGAATAGCTATAAACAATCAAATAGGTAAAACGATGACATATTGCGCAGGTTTAAATTGCCAACTCTTGGCGAAATGCTGGCGCTCGTTAGAGTACACCCAGTGTACGGTATGCTCATCTAACAGAATCCTTACTTACAGCATCGATCTCATTGAGTGCCTTCCACCTCTCCTGCGGCGCGCGCACGTCGTTCGCGGTCTGAATGGCGCGCTTCATCCACGAAGTCCACACCCTCAGGCCGGGGATGCTCTGCTGCTCGATGTAACCAGCGAGCGAGCTGGCGTACTTTCGGCCCCGCGTCGACAACTCGCTGTCGCCTCCAATCCGTCCCACCAGGTTGTGCATACTTTCACCATGCTGGAAGACGATGTTCCCCAATAAATAATTAATGGAAAAATTGTGCCCATTTATGACTTAGGTGGTAGCTAGAAAAGCTCGTATGAAAGATCTCACCACAATCCAAACATGACTACATTGGCTCCGAAATCGAACCAGCGACCTCAACATTAATAAAATGGTCAAGAAGATAATCCTTATAATGTCACTGTATTGATAGACCTTAACTGACTTACCCTCGTCAGATATATTGTCCTGGGCACTATGTGTATATTCATTAGGTAGTAGACTATCCTGCTCTGTATGTGACCCTCATGTTTGTGGACGACGACTTTCTCCCCTGTATCATATATCTTCATGAAGCTGTACTCGGACTCCAGGTTCTCGTCCAGCGGCTCGTACTTCTCTTTGTAATGTTCTATCCTGAGCAGGAAGTCGTTTAGGACGTTGTCCATGTTCTGAATGTTTGTGTAGTCCGGACTGCTTACTTTCACCTCCTGGAAACAAGTTAATAGAGAGAATGTAATTCTTATTTAAACGACAATGTATGTCCGTCTTTCAACAATTTTCAATCTCGAGAACTACAAGAGGTAGGAGCTGGTGCTGAACATTTGTCATACAGACAGATCTCGCTTAGATAAGATCAGAGCCGTTGGATTTTCGTTGGTATGTGATCGGGTTCCTGAGTTGTGGGTGACCAAAGTTTCACAATTTTGTATGGGACACTTAAATTTATTAAATAACAAAAAAAAAAAGTATTGTTCTATTATTATTAAGGATGAGATGATCATAACATGTGAGAGTAAGAGATGATAGTGTGATTTTAGTTATGATGATAACCATAACATTACTGGTGGTAGATCTCATTTGCTGGAGACCGTCTAGGTACTACTGCAGTTCCTACTTCTACTACCAAACAGTAATGTGCAAACGTTACTGTATTTACTGAAGGGTGAGGTATTCTAGTGAAATTACTGGGGTACACTTAACACCTTATTTGTTAAGGCGGTGAGCGGAATGTGATGCTGTGTATACCATCTCAACTAGTGCCACGTTATGGGCAAGTGTATCACTTATCATCAGGTGAACGCCTTACTCGTCTCATCGCCTCGACAAATAAAAAAAAATTATTCTTGTTTGGAAGCATTTTTAAATAATTTCTCTTCTCTTGGTCAGTGTACGCAAAGGCTCGTTTATATCGTTTTAATTTAAATTCTTTTACTTTCTTCTTACTTACTCCCTCTCTTCTTTGAGGCCTTTTTTTAATGATCGTTCCTCCGCAAAGTGGGACAGGGATTTTATTACTCATTTATATCCTCTTTCTTTTTCTTAAATTTTTGTACTTAGTTCTGTTTACATTTTGTCTTCCACTCTTTTACAACTTTTCTATCTCCTCTTTTTACACGCATCGCCTCGAATATATCCATTGCTGCTTATTCTACTTTACAATTCTTTGTTTTAAATTTATAGTTACATTGTAATATACAATTTATATCTATCACATTTCTTACTACAAATATTTATTTCTTTACATTAACTATTATTTTTTATTGAATTCTTTTCTTACTATACTTTATATCCCTACATCTATCATACGTTATTCCTTTTTATGACCTCCTTCTCCTTTCTGGAATATTTAAGAAATATGCAGCAACTTCTGTCTATATTCATCAAGGCTTGAGGCATTTTTTTTTCATCCTCTCTCCCTTGGTTAGTTTGGGCCAAGGCTCGTTTATATCTTTTTTAATTTATTTTCTTTACATTCGTGCTATTCCTCTTCATCCATTCATCATTCTTTCTTTCTTCTATCCTAATTCCTTCTTTCATTTGTCACCCTAAATAAGGAAGACCATACTTCTTTATTATTACAGTTACAATTTTTCCTTACTTCTACTACAATTTGGCTTGAGGCATTAGATGATAAGTCTCATTATTCCAGTAATATATTGTTGTTTAAATTCAATATTACCATGATATTCTGTTCGATGATCCTCGGGTCGTCGCAGATGGACTCAACGAAGAACAGCTTGAAGCCCATCTTGTTGACGACGATGTCTCTGATCATGCGCCGCCGTTCCATTGTGGAGTTGGTCGCGTCAAAAACCTGGCCAAGAATACGTTTGTTAACAATTGATGAAGGATAAATAATAACTATATATTTAACTAACTTTTTTATCTTCGTTAAATTAAGGACTATATGAGAGTTCCCCAAACTTTTTTGTGTCATAGACTCCTTGCCATGTTTTTCCGTGTTGTGTAGACCCCCTACTTACTTGATATTGATTTCCTGTAAATTTCTAACTGTAGTGAAGTTTACTGTTAAAAACTTAAAGTAAACAACACATGTTAATTTATACATTTATTAATTGAATTTAAATTAAAACTACAGTTAGTTTGAGCTATCGGGAGGAAGTGTTTTTAAAAACTTCATGCTTGGGACTACTATCCCGAGCTATAATGTGAAGTTAATAAAAACTGAGAGGGAACTGATTTTATTTAGTAATGCAAGCTTCTTATATACTAAGGTTATACAATTGGTCCTCATGTCTAGTTTATAAACTATATGTGATTAATGGATCTGGTATTGGAGTATAACGGGTTTCTATTTCAGTTTATCAGTAATTGTTTTCTTTGTCCATTGTCGGCCTTTCTCTTATGACAATATAACTCTACACAAAATAAAATTTTGTATCTGTTATGTGAAATATATGTAACATTAAATAAAATAACATAAGCAATAAGTCAATATTTTTAGTGAGAAGAATATGATGAGATCCACTATCGTGGAGCCCCTATTTTCATTTCATGGAACCCCGGATTTTTTTTCGCTGACGTAGACCCATTGCAGTTTGTCATAGAAGGGGTCGATATAGACCACTTTGGGTATCAATGGACTATATGAATCGTTTATTTTGAAAGTGTCAGTACCAGTGTATTGGGACCTATCAGTAGGTGTAGGTTAAGTGGTTGTTTGTACACTGACCGCGACTTCACCACCCTTCACCAGCCACTCGCATACGTCGTGCAGAGCGTCGAGAGCGCACTGCTGCCGTATCGCCATCGCCTCCTTGTTATCAGCTCGGAAGAACTCGTGGCTGGTGTACGCGGTGGTGGCGTGGCGACGGTACTCGCCCAAATTGAACACTGGAAATAAAATTACAATTAGTTAGAAATATGTTTATAATATATTGCAAGATATATATCTAAGTCGTATTTCGAGGGTCGTGGTCACCATGTGTAAGTATAAACTGTATATACCGGACATGCAAAAATATAACTAAAATCTAATCTGACATCATCAGCCGATAGATACAATATGAAATTTACTGCAAATTATGTTTTTACTATAAATAGCAAAATTGCCACATATTGTTTATAAGCCAAATTTTATTATCATTATTTTATTTGCCTTAGCGATAAGGAGAGCAAGGCGTGGCGTTGGTTAAGATCAAAATCAAAAAAATCAACTTTAGCTTTCCATACCATTGCCCCCGGCATCCTTTCATTAAAATATTTCATATTCCCACAAGTAAAACAAATCTCCTTAAATGTTCCCCTTTGTCCAGGATTTGTAGTGAATATAACCAAATATGTGCATTAATTGACGGCATCGACATTTTTTATGACACGTGTCCTGCTCTCAAAAATAAACTAGTATCCAAGTTTCTTTGTCTATAGTTGATAAGCGAATATTAAATTGATAACTCTTGTTGTCATTTTAAAATTTTTATCTCATGTGTATCTTTGTCATTTTGTTAACATGTAAATTTAACTAATTTTTCAAAATTTTTATAGGACTGCTTTAACATGTCATAGTGTTTTAAGAGATTTCTGTACATTCCTGTAACTGGCTTATAACCAGTACCCATTCTTATAATTGTTAATTTTAAGCTTAAATATTTTGTATGTATTGCTGTTGGTGTGTCTAAATAAAATAATAAAATAAAGATGATAGATACTGCATCAGATTTGTTCCAGAAAGTCAAATTTTTTTTTTTTTTTTTGGAAGACATTGGACAAGAATCACAAGGTTAGAGGGAGACATAGAAAAGAATTATACTCAAAATTGGTACATAGGATCAAAAAGATTGGGAAGCACCAGTCTAGACTTTCACCTGGTACCAAGTCTTAATTACGTGGATATTGAATGGTTTGTTTACATGTGATTCGATAGATATCCGCCTGCGTCATGCGTCTATTGTATTCAATACACACAATGAATAACTTGCGATTTGCGATCTTATTGTCATGATGGTGGGATTTAGTTTGTTCTACTTCGTATTTGTCGTGGATTCTTCGGGGGGAGGGTGGAGTGACGTGATAACGAACAGTGTGGGTGTGCTCGTTCATTTGGCAGTGGACAGTGGCTAAATGAAAGCGTCGGATGCAGTCGCACTTGCCAAATAGTTTATGCATTCTCCGCGAGATTATGTATCTTGCGATAGATGAGGAGGTTCTTTCACAAAGACCACTGTCCAGACATTTCAGCTGTCCATACGGAATGATCATCATTGACCATAGAAAGCCGCGTTTGCTTTAAAAAAATCCACATTTCATCATCGACAGGTTCATTCTCATACTCTAATAGGTGGTTACGGTCTCGTTCTAGAGGGATTTTCTCATAAGAACCATCAAGTTATGGAATGAACTCCCTGCCGAGGTTTTCCCAAGGAACTACAGAATGAGGTCCTTCACTAAGTATGTGATAAGGTTCTTTCGCCTCTGGTTCTGCAGCCGTCTATAGGCTACGGTAACTGCTTACCATCAGATAGGTCGTATGCTTGTTTCCCAGCTTAGTGGTATAAAATTAATTATTATGTATTAACACGTTAAAGGTCGCCGGTGACCTCTTAATGTAAATTGTATGTATTGTCCCAAAGCAACCGGTCACCAAAGTAAATTTTCTTTTATTTCCGTGAAAAGTTATATCCTTTTCAAGAACAAAGAATACTTTTTAATGGTCATTCGGCCATTTAGGTAAGACAAGCGATTATTTTGCGATTATCCATATCGTATATTATTCGCAGGTTAGATAATAATCCCGCCTTTCGTTTTTGATACAGGCCAATGAGAGGTACGTATACTCATTTGAAATTACAGAGCGATGATAATAATACGTTCATAGATTTATACACATTTGATTGACCAATTGTGACTGATCATGTGAGTCAATGGTAACACTGAATAAATACAATAAACATTTTATTATGTATTAGATCTGTTTGATGGTCAAGAAGTGTAAGGGGTCCCACACAAAAATTCGGTTTTTTTTTGGGGGTGAAACTCTTGCCTTGCCTTGTCTTGCCTTCAGGGGGATGATAAGGTTATGTAGACATTGTTACCTACTAGAATCCCTTCGGTGGTCGTCCTTCAGCTTTTGAAAAGGTCACGGGATTTCCGTTCGGAACTCAACCGCGGCCTCTCTAAGGCTATGTTGGCATAGCCCGTCCTGAGTACTAAATTATGCAGTCCCCAACACCTGCACACGAGGCTCGGACTTTCCACCAACATTCATTGAGCCAATGTAGAGGGAGACGACCCAAATCTCCCATTATTGTCCAGCACGTCTATCGTCTGATGATAAGTAATCTTTGAAACGGCTGAACCGAGTCTAAAGAGACTTTCACAAGTAGCTGATCATTACTCACCTCTCGTGTTAATGCCTATCCAGTTGAGGTACCGTGACAGTTTCTTTGATATGTAAGTCTTGCCTCGCGCCGGCAGGCCGACCATCGCGATCACGTGGGGAATGTTGACATAGTTGGCGCGTTCACCTGTAAACAAGGCACACGTTAAATTGTTGCTGCGATTGCCATTATATCTATTTTTAACCTAAACCATGCAGGAATAATATTAGGTTCACTACACGAACCTAGGGTCAATAACAAACAGGAAGTGGTTGTGTATTTGCTGCTTCAGTATAATTAGGCCGTAGGAACATATGGGCTGTATGTCACCAAAAAGACAAATCAGCGATAAACATTATCAGAAAATATTGTTTACCACAGTCATGCTAAGCTATCAGTAGGCTTCTATAAGAACCCCTAATAAATTAATAAACTTTAATGGACTAGAAGTCCCGTAAACCATCCTGAAGCTTAATACTATGGCACTACTGTATTGGAAGATAAGATAAAAACTATAAAAAATATAATATCTGATTTCAATTTAGTTTTAAATCTATTTAGACACGGATATACTTTTACTCCAGCAGATAAAGATGACCTTGACGCTTGCCAGATATGTATTAAAAATCTTATCAAAACAACTAATAAACAGTATATGGCATATTACGTAAAACAAACATTAAATATAAACATAATTACTTCCTGTTACTGTGTTGTATTACGCAGTGAAATGTATTTTATGGAAAAATCCATATAAGTATTTAGAAGTTTATATAAAAGATTACAGTCGCCAAAGACAATTTTTTATCACATTATATATCTTTTACAATAACATAATTGTAAGACATCTAAAAAAAACCTCCAGGTTTTTCATCTCCTGGAAAGGAGGGGTTTGGGAATTAATTTTAAATGAGTAAATGTTGATGAAAAGTATTTCTATAAAGGCAATTTAATAAAAATATTAGTTTGTTAGTAGAATGAAGTGTCTCTTAGCATCAAAGACAATTGATTTATATCTGAATATAGTTGATATTAACAATCTCTTTAGTAGAGTAGCGAATTACTTGTGCTCGCAGAGCTCGCTGTTTATTTTTCAAGGCCATATACTAAATCTCCTATTATAAAAATATTAGTATATTCTCGTAAAGTATATATGAGAGTCAAACTATTCTAAGTACATCATTTGATCTCATTGCTACCAATTAGAATGAACTAGATATAACATAGTATGAAATGTTAGATAATATAATCTTATGTTATAAAAAAGATTTATCTCATAATAATTAACTAATTATACATAAGGTATTACTAAGCCAAAAGATGTATAAAGGAAATTTGTAATTTAAAGCACAACTAACCTTAATTAGATAGGATCAAAGGGCTGTAGTTATCACATTTAATAAAGTATTATCAGATAACATAAACTTCAATATAAAATTAAACTAATGTTTACTTCTTATCCCTCAAACATTTGTTATGAAAATATGTGATTACTTATCACAGTTATAACTTTTACAAGAATTAAAAATTAACGTGTAGATAAAACGGGTAATAATCTACTATCAGAATGTTAATGTTGAATTAACCACGTCTGACGTAAAAAATTAACACGATTATAAAGGCACATTCCAATCTGACAACTTTCGAATAAAAGGAAAAAATTAGCAACAAACGTCGCAATAAAATAACCACTCGTCCTTGCACACATATTAATTGGCCATAAAACCGCCTTTCTTTAATGATACATTAGAACATAGAAATCTTACTGACCATCGCCAAAAAATTGTTTATTTAAATATTTCCAGCCTTCCGCTCGCGTATCTTCAGTGTCCATCACTGAGAATGTCTTTTGTTACAATTATGGCGGAGTAAAATAATATTTCAACTAGATAAATTATGGATTATATTCACTCCCGTGTAAACCACAACCTCATTTAACAGAGAGAAATTCGCGACTGTCATTTCTGTCAGCAACAATTTATCAAATCAATATTGACATTGACAGCGGCCAAGGTACAAGCGTTCGGATACTTGCTTAAGATATTGTGTTGGTGATGATTTTATAATTTTACAATTATTAAAATTTAGAATAAAAGTTTTAAATTCATAGTAAAATATGTAACTGGTAAGTGTAAAGAGTTTCTAGAAGATAATATTAATAATGATCTTTTACTGATCCGGTGTTTTGCCTTATAAACAGTATGACGTTGTGCACGTAGATGATAACCTTTACAATTTGAGTGATAAATAACACACAACATGTTCATAATCAGGTGACATGTTTTAGTTTTTATATGTATGGGCATAAGTTTATCAATATAGACTCAATAACAACACGAAGCATTTTCCATACATATTAATTAATTTATTTATAGAGACAAATTTTTAGCATGAGTGTGCATATTATGACTATTCATCGGTTATTATTGAATTTATTATATGTACCTTAGTCGAAGATTGTAAAAAAAAATTCGTACATGATTTAATTAAATTTAAAAATAAAAATAAACTTCATTCAATTAATTAATAAACTTAACTCAGTGTTGGAAATTAGGTTAACTGTTATTCGATTTGTACTGTTCTTAATTAAATACGTGTAATTCACGACATAAAATAAGAACGTCCGATGACACATTGGTTCCTGCCAATCCGTGGGACTCGAAGTTAAGGGAATGCACGGAATTTGCTGTGGTATAGCTTTAATTAAATACATACAGACCAATGTTTTAACAAAACATAAAAACTTTTTCAGCAAAATAGATATTTATTTTTACTTATGTATAATCGGAACGGAGCCAATCCGCTATAGATATTTTATTTGTAATGTTTTATATTTACACTGGTTTAGATACAAAAATTCTATTGAGAATTAATATATTACTAACCTTTGGTAACTTAAAACGCTAAACTTAAGAAGTTGCTTTTATTTGAAGTAAAAAAATTGTCATAGCTTAAAAAGTTCTTGAAATACCAGTTTTTTCTATGGAGATTTTAAAAGATGAATTTAAGGACTGATTGTAAAATTCCTTTACCTTGGTATCTATTAAGAAGGGTTTTTTTTCATTAAAAACAATCATCCAATATAATGCGAGAAGAAAAAATGGTGAAATATAAATATTACTCGTATAGGCTACCGAAATGAGTGTACAAAAAAAAAATTTTCTACTTTTACATACGGCATATCGATTACCTGTCCACGTTATAATTGAATTAAGATTTAAAATGAGTAAGGACTATTTCATGTAATCATTCATTAAAAAATGACTTGAAAGTAGTCATAATTTCGTAGTGCATTGTGAGTCTTCGCATCCCACTGAATATGTCAAGGAGAAGCAAATTAAAACCTACGCAACATTGAACTAACAGAAATAGCAGAGATATAAAAATGCTTTTTAACAGGATTTGTTTTTGGCAAGGCGTTCCTGATGGTAAGTGATACGCGATTGCGCTCTGTTAGGACGTCCCGATTAATTGGGGTTTTAAAAAAAGGATTTTAACATTGGACACAATTTATTGGATAATTAAAGATTAAATTTAATTGATTATTAAATAATATTTAGAATTAGAAAGGAAAA
>DWLS01003072.1:0-16518 GCA_018246255.1 Pachliopta kotzebuea | reverse complement strand
GTCGCGCTGGAAATCTATTGGAGAGGCCTACGTTCAGCAGTGGACTGCAATAGGCTGAGATGATGATGATGAATAAATTCATTGTCTAAACTTATTTCTATTTATTTAGTTTTTATTTGTTCATATTAGATACAAAAACAAACAGTAATCAACATACAAAGTATTGTGATTAACATAAAATATGAATAAGGCCACTGTTTGTACCGGAGTGGTCAGTTGTGGTCACAACAGTCACAATAAAGTCCCAGAGTCAACAACGTACTTAAATAATCGACTAAATTGGGAATATATATTCTGGTCAAATATCTAGTATTTAAAATATAATATATATTATAAGTTACTAATTATACATCTTAACAGACAAGTATTTTGCTAAAATAATAGTTTTTTAGAGTAGGTATTATTAAAGCCTGGATGTATCTTTACAAAAGGATTTAAAAGAACATAATCTTTAAAATTAAAGTCAAGTTATTTATAATTATTTTCATGGTACCTTCTCGCTCAGTGTAACTTAGATAATGTCTTGTCTATTGTTTTTATTCTATAATTCCTTTACCAATCCATAAGGGTATTCTCATACTGCAAACTATCGTAAAAATAATACGATTCGGTATTTCACCTTACCAATATCAGCTAACTCAAGAAATTGATTCCGTCGCATATTAAACGTTAACCACCTTTAGATATTTTGTTTTATACAGATAAGAAATAACATTTTTCAAATCATTAAGAACCGAAGAGGTTTATTCAAAAATTATAAGTTTAAAGTACTATTATTTTATAAATAATGATACGACGGCATTAAGTTATTCTTCACAAGCATATATTAGAACATTCTTCACGATATGCCACATCTTATTAATTATTCTATGGTATTAATATTTTCAATATTCCTTACACTTCTTCGGTTTCCATTCAATGTAACATAAAGCACGACAATTTTGCCCAATGATTGCATGTGAATGAAATATTTATTGCTCGTCAATAAAACGTCAATTTGTGATACAACCGAGGGGGTGCAATGTAACGTAGTCCATATCACCCCTAAAATATATTACATCGTTTACTTTGAACTTTGAAAGTATACAAAGAAAACTTTCATTGTAATTTTTCTTATAAACTTGTACATTGATTTATTTTGTATTTTTGCTATTGCCAATTATGACGAAAAGTCTATTTTTTATGCTTTTGTGGCACTATGGCTAAGTTGGCATTGTAAATAAAAATGTACTTATAAGAAGTGTTGATTTAAGAAAAAACAAATATCTTAATAATGATTTTTTATTTTTAACTATTTACTATGAACTTGTTAAATATAATTCAATTTTCTTTATAAACTTTAAATGTACAAATCAAGCATTCCGCCGTGCGATAAATGTGCCTAAAACAAATATAAAGGAACGAATGAAGTATTCACAAATAATATATTTTACTTCGACACTATAAAAGATTTATTTGTCTATCTAGATAGTATTTTGCATCACATACACGGTACACCCGCATTTGCCACCGCGCCATTGCAGTCCTTTGCGTCAATTTATTGTGATAAACGAAATCGAATTTTTCAAAGAGGGGAACGCTGTAAGGATTTTTGAGACTTGACAGACAATATTACAGCAACAGAGCACTTCCATTTGCTTTATACAAGAAAAACTATTTATTTCCATTTACAGAGCATTTCAAATAAATGCACTTTAAAACAAATTTCAAATATTTCTAATAAATTAGCAACTCAATGTAGGTAGTAAATAGTTTTTTAATTAGTTACTACGTTTTGGTTTACGGTAATTAAAAAATTTATGTAAACAAGATACAATGTTTACAATATAATTATAACGTATTATCAAATCTATTCTCGGCACTTTACTTAGAGTTTTACAGTAACTTTTTCTTTTAGGGTAACATATGTAAAATCTAGTGAATACATAATTTTTTTATTTATTTACTTTCACCTCTTACAACAAATTAGTCTGCATTCTTTAATAGTATTGGCATTAATTATAATTAGTGTAGGTTACTATTATTTCTACAAGATATGATAATCTGTTCACAATTATTTATAATCAAATTACAATATAAAAAAATTTGTATTCAAGCAGCCCCACTTAAAAAGAGAAAACGAAACGATTGAGTAGCAAGAATCTACTTAAAACAAATTCACAGACATTTTTTTACACTTCTTTAGGTGTCGCTATCTATTACTTAAAAATGACAATAAATACGTCTTGATTATAATAAGCGCCATCTGTTGATTAGAAATAAAAATAAAATCTTTTAAATTTGTTATTACTTGATTATGTACGAAAATAATTTATTAAATAAGAATAACGTGACCATAAAAATATTTTTTAACAATTTTTATAATTTTGTTTCAGGTTTTACAAAAAACAGCGAATATTTTTCTCTATTGGCAACCTATGTTATGACGTCAGTAAACGAAGAGAAGTATCGATCAGATGTTTGATGCTAAAAATAATACAAACACTTGTCGCTTTAGTTTCTTATCGTTAATCATTGTGTGTAGTATTGTGCAAACAATTATTTTCAATTATTTACGCACGAGAAAGTAATACATTGAAATTCTTAAAGACTACTTATAAATTATTAAAATAACTACGTTATAAATATGTGCCTAGTTTATTAGTTATATTTACATAGTATATGTAGTACTGTTTCATTATGAAAATTATGTTTTTGCCTCTCATCGCCACGTTTCTCGTGGTTTACATTTCAAGTGGATTTACTTATGAAGTTAATAAGTACAGTTTTCTTATGCCGGGAGTTTGGCCTCACAAGGTAAACAAAGTTTGTATAAAATATTTTTATAGTTTAAAATAAAAAAAAAGCGCGCTTATTTACGATATGTTATGCTAAAATCAATGAAACATATTATTATAAATATTAATTGTGTATTGCCAAATGTTTTACTGATATATAAGTAACAAAACCTCGTTTAGAAATAACTATTAATACTATGTTTTTATAAATATATTCACTAAACTAATGCAAATTCGATCCTTCTTTTTTTTAATAATAATTTTACTGGTACCAGCATTGGCGACTACAGCTTCTATTTCTATCGCCAAATATTAGTGTGCAAATATTAATACGTGTTCATTAAGCTAGTGAAATTACTAGGACAACAAGACATAACATCACTTCTCAAGATGATGAGCCCTATGTGGTGCTGTGTATACCATTTTTTCCAGCTTCTCATTCTTATGGTCAAGCATATTGCTTACAATTTGGGGAACAAGTTGCATGTGTCGTTGATTGATTGAATAAAAAATAATTAAAAATGTGTAAATCATAAAGATTTATTTTTCTGGTGTGCACTGCTGCCTATTAACAGCCATAATTGATTACCAGCATGACTAGAACAAAATATGTAAATATGTTCACAAAGTTTTAAAAATGATTTCATGGTTTATATATATATATATCATTTGTTTATTAAATTCCATTTACTATTTTAATGTTAATAGGAATTTTTTTTTACTGAATACTAAAGTTTTCTACACCTTCATTAGGTTTTATAAGTATGCTTGCATAGAAAAAGTTTGCTCTTAATGTTAAGAGTTAAAATAGAGCAAAGTTGTTATGGTAGTAGTTTTACAATGTAACTACTGTTAGTATATTTGCTTTTGAAACAATATGTACTAGATTGTGATCTTAATGTCTAGTACAGCTAAGAGTAGGAATTATTAAAAACAAATCTTAAGTGGTTGAATCTGAAAAAAATTTACTCAATATTGTCATTAATATACAGATAAACTTACTCATGGT
The DNA here is from genome assembly GCA_018246255.1 of Pachliopta kotzebuea. Lineage (NCBI taxonomy): Eukaryota > Metazoa > Arthropoda > Insecta > Lepidoptera > Papilionidae > Pachliopta > Pachliopta kotzebuea. The sequence continues at coordinate 12,732 of DWLS01003072.1, read as the reverse complement.
AGTGTTTTTGTTTTCCGTTACTTTCTCGGCAGGTACCACTGCAGCTGCTTTTGCAGCAGACAAACATTACTGTGCTATGATTTGGATGATGTTGTAACTAGTAAAATAATTTATTTTAATCACTGCAATTATCTTACACAGTTTCATTCTGCACTATTGTTGTAATATAATATGTATTACTTACCGTATGTGAATAATATAATACGTTTGGGTAAATATTAAAGTATTGAATACAATAACATACATTAAAATTTATAATTAAACCAATTTTGATGACCTTGTAGTTATAAGGTGTTTTAATACAGTTATGCAAACATTTTTGTATATGCTAGAGACTAAACGGCTAGGGGAAGTACACTAATATATACTAAACATAATGATTATTGAAAATGTTCTTTAAACTTATGATTCACAAATGCCAGGAAATTTGTTTACATTAAATCTATTCTTTGACCTTTTCCGGGAACCCCAGGATTTCTGTGAAAGGTTTTTTGTTTTTAGTTTTGTCAATAACCTTAATTGTTATTAGTTCATCTGCCAATAACCATTCATTGCTAAACATAGGCCTCCCTCAATAGTGGAGTAATCTGGGCCATGGTCTACCATGCTTGCCCATTGCAGGTTGGTCAGGGGACCAGAGCCTTGTTTATTGATTATTAGGGTGTACCACTAGCAGGTGAGGTTGGCTCTGGAATTGGCATCATGTGCTGTTGCGTAGGACCTCTTACACCTCAATTATTAAGTTTGCACTAAATTCATATTAGTAATGAAATTAGGTTAAGATTCTGTGAAGTTAAAGCTTAAAAATAAACTATTGTTATTATTATATAAAGGTGTAAAAAGAGAGTGTTAGCTGTAACATAATGACAATCAGACTGGAGATACTAAATAAGTCTTGCCTAAAATACTCTAATTCGTTTGTGTTGATAATAAAAACAATTTAAGTATGGTATAGCTAGCTAGACTGATTCAGAACTGCCATGTAGGTCGGTCGAATAATAGGTAAACAAAAATAAGAGAAAGCAATAAGTTCAATCAGAAGTGTAAAAGTATTAGTATAAATAAGAACAAAGATGTACGGTGTATTTTTGGTCTGAGAGGCGATGCCTGAAAGAAGACAAAAATCAACATGGCAAAAGAAATAAAGATGGAAAAATGTGTGGAATGAAAGTAGCGAAAGGAAACAGAAAGAAAGGAATAGAAGTGACAAATAAAGAAAAATAGGATCCTTACCCAAAACACAAAGGGGGAATGCAAAAAAAAAAACTGCACATAAATTGAAAAATTCATTTGTCCAGTCTGGATTCGAACCCGGTACCTCTGGGTGAAAGGCCGGGGTTCATACTACTAGGCTATGGACGACATGATTAAGTTAGTCTGATTTTTTTTTATATCATAGCAAAACGGGACTGATGAGGAAGGCTAGGGTCTTCCCTGGGAATCACTTAGGCTTAGAATAGGAAGGTACTGGTTCGTTCTGTAGGAGATCCTAGTGCCTACCATAAAGCTCTTGAGTATGACCACATAACTCCTTTAGATATATCCCCCTCAGAAGCAGGATATCTTAAGGTTTTCCACTCGTATGGAAAAAAAAGCTGTTTCGGAGAAATTGTGTCACTACAGTTTTTCATCATTTGTTTTGACTCTATCATATTTCCGATGCACTAAAATAAAATGATTTTTTTCTTGTTTCAGGATGAACTCTACCTGTGTACTCCTATCCGCATATCACCCAAGATCAACTACTATATAGGTCTGTAGTTATGTAGTTATTTATTTTCTTTATGCTATGTTTTTATAAACAAAAGAGAAAACAATGATTGTGTATATTTTAGACAAACATCAAACACAACTTAACATTGTTTCATCATGTTTATGTATTTATTTACTATATAAATTTTTGGTTTTATATTGTATTGTGGTAACCCTTTAAATTACTTATTGGTTCTTATTCTTAATTTTTGTATATAAATCATTGTTCATTTTAACATGAAATGCAAAACTTAAATCGCACAAATTTTTGGGTTTAACAGCTGCAGTTGAATAAAGGAAAGAAAGAAAATAGTATATAAAATCCCTGTCCCACTTTGCAGGGGAACAAGAAAAAAAACAGCTGCATTCAGTGGAATCAGAATCTCATCTAATTTTTATAATCAAGTCATTTATTTACTTAGGCAATAAAATTTACTATAATATTGTGTAATAATTGTTTTTCAGTTGGTTTTCAACCAAAAGCATCGATGGATACAGTTCATCATATGCTGATCTACGGATGTTCATCTCCGGGCTCTAATGAATCAGTTTGGTGAGTTAAATAGATGTAGATTATTTCTCATATTTATATACAAATCTTCGCATTTCCAAATAAAACATAGCTGTATTTTTTAAAAAAGTTAAGACTTTCACCAAAATGAGGTATACAAAAAACTGGTTTAATGCCTGCAGGAATTCTCTACCAGGTAACCTTGGAGAGGTGAGATGTTGTGGTAGGTACTATAACATAAATTAAATAAATATTTAATAATACAATTCATTAATGTAAACTGTTAAATAAGAACAATGAAAAATGTATATAAATAAATACAAATTATATAGATAGTGTATATACAGGTATAGATAGATATACGTACTTAATAAATATACTACACTACATGGGTTTTATTTAGGTGGTTTTATAGAGACAATGTAAAAAAACCTTAAGGCTTATTAATTATAATAATTTTTCTTAATAATTTGAACAATTTTTCTATACAGCTGGATATTTTGCGACATATTTTCTATTTTTGGATTTGCGTCAGAACTTGAAAAGGTCAAATATCGGATCGATAGGGAAGCTCGGCGAAAATCACCCACGCACGAGCTTCACGAATTATCTTATACGATCCGATAACAACAGTCGTATTGATCGATGCGGGCTGTAAATAAAAGAGTTAGATTTTTTAAATATAGCAACATCATTTTTTCTTACGATAAACATGAGATTCGTACATTAACCTAATGGGGTTTTTTATTGTACACCGCTTTCCACTGATACCATAAATCAAAGTCTTCGTTAACACATTTTGATCAATTATAAAATCTACATATATATATATAGTTATACGTTATTATAATTTTTTTTTCCTCAAACAATTTGCAATCAGTCAATAACTTTAAACAAATGTAAGGAAGGTTGGGCACTCAGGAGTAGCTCCTCAGTAGGAAACTTCTCTCTTTGCAGCAAAAACCTTAGTGGTCTTATTTTACAGTATTATAGCAGCCCTTTTCAGTCTTCTCTTGTGAACGCATTTAGATAAAGTGGCTACTAGAGGATTGGCATGGTTCGCAAATCTTCTTTTATAGAGCTCAGAGATTAATTTAATTTCCTGCTGTACAGTGTTAACTTTCAGGACATCATGTACCTCTGAGTGTTTTATTAACCACGGGGCATTCGAGATGTTCTTTAGTATACGGTTTTGCACTTTCTGTATGATATTTAGATTTGTGGCACTTGAAGTACCCCAAATTTGTATCCCATAAGTCCAAATTGGTTTGAGCACAGCATTATGCGGAAGAAGCTTATTGTCTAAGCTCAGGACAGATTTTCTACTCACAATCCACTGGAGATTTCGGTATTGAATATTTAGCTGATCACTTTTGGCTAATATATGGGATTTCCATGTGAGTTTTTTACATTATTATTCTAATAATAAAATAAGTCTATTTATTTTACAGGAATTGCGGTGAAATGCAAAACGATGGACATGATCCTCTATACTCCTCCGCTAATCCTTGCCTTTCCGGTTCACAAGTAAGTTTTCCTAGTAACCTATTCAAATGTATTCCTAAGCTCTTTTTAGTTTTTCCAGAAATAGTACCAAACCCTAACTCTGTAACACAATGCATCTTGAGAATGAAACAGTGACTAAGTTTTTATATAAAATCAACAATTTTTCAAATTAATAAGTAAATATTTCAATCTTAAATTTTCTATTAAAGATAATAGAGAATCGTTGGATGTAATCACAGACCGATCGCGCTGGAAGTCAATCGGAGAGGTTTTTCAATTTTAGAAGAGAAAACTGAAAATATGGTGATCATAATTTTGGAAAGGCATTTGATGTAACAGATGTAGAATTTCTTTTATACGGAGCCAATTATATATATATATTTATATTCCAGATAGTATACGCATGGGCTCGCAACGCTCCGAGCCTCCACCTGCCGACCGACGTCGGGTTCCATGTCGGTGGAAAATCGCCTATAAAATACCTCGTACTCCAAGTCCATTACATGAGTCGTTTCCCTGGTGAGTATGAAGTTTAAGAGTAAAAAAATTAATTATTATTAAACCTAAGCACCTCCATAAAAGGACGAAATGAATTTTGCTTAACAGAATATTCTTGGTCTGGTCCAAGTTCAAGTTGCTTCTAGTCTAGTTCTAGTCTAAGACCAATCAATTCTCTCTACATTATCTATGAGCACATACATATTAAAAGCACGTGCTATAAACTAAGAGAAAGCCTAGTTATCTCTAAGTGAATTAACCAATTTTTTTATATAATTTATGAGTGCAATAGGCTGTTAAAAAAATCACTTCTTCCATTGGACTTGCTACATTGCTTTAATAACAGTAATCAATTTCTAAATAATTAAGACGCTACTTGTAAAGTTTAAATATATATAGTATTGTAGTGAAACCTTAAATAAATTGCTTTAATTAATTTCAGAGAACAAGAAGGACAGATCAGGAGTTTATCTCCAATACACGAATTCACGGTAAGTAAAAATTAAAACCCGTCTTGGGAGGTACAACCTCATCTCCTATTTCTCTCACCATATAGTAGTGTGCAATGATTACTATCATCCGCTGTAATCTGGTCGATAAATTCCACTACCAACCAAAATCTACGATTTGTAGCCCCGGATTCAAACCTAGGGATCTCTTAGGGCCACTGCGCTGTGCAGGCATTTATGCGAAGCGGTAAACTATTTCGGCACACATACTGATTGATTATTGGATTACTTGAAGACAGTTTGGAATGTTGCCAACCTTATATATACTTTTATTTTAATGTACAGTATGCCTCGGCAAGCTGGTGTCATACTGCTCGGCACAGGCGGATACGTCCAACCGAATCATGTAGAACACATGGAGAGCGCTTGCACTATGGAAGAGGAGAAGGTTATTCATCCCTTCGCTTTCCGCACTCATACACACTCTCTAGGTAAGGCTATTGCTAGTTGGCTTAATTTTTCGTGATCATGTTTCACACGGTGATCTCGTGACTCTGGAGACGACCACCATCCAAAAGTTTATTTGAAGATGTTTTCCCACTAGTTATAGTGGGAAAATATCTTCAAATAAACTTACCATCACATAGCAATGAAAAAAAGTCATTGATTAGTATGATTTCCTAATGATCCATTGAAGTCTATAATTTTATACATACAATAATAACGTTATTATATAATTTATTCCAGGGAAGGTGGTGTCGGGTTATGTGATTCGTCGCTCGGAGCGCGGCGACGCCTGGACCCTCCTGGGTAAGAAGGACCCGCAGCTGCCGCAGATGTTCTACCCGGTACTCGACACTCGCCCTATCCACCAAGGAGACGTCTTGGCCGCCCGGTGCACCATGAACAACACGCACAACTACCCAGTGAAGATCGGGTGAGATATATATTAGTTCATGCTAAATTATTAGTCTGCATATTGCTGTTGCCAGTTGTAAATGAATAATTGAAAATGCCAAATTGTGAATATTACTATGGTCATGTATGAAAAGCACTATATGCTAAATTTATCTAAATGGTAATCCGTTTTACATATAAGCTATCGTCTCATTCTATTGAGCAAGTGTATTTTTTTATGCGACGAGACAACCTGATGGTAAGTAATACGCTTCCACATTACAACGAGGCACTAGTTTAGATGATATACACTAAACCACATGGCGCGCATTGCCTTGAGACATAAGGTATCACAACCAGGAGTATTTCCTATTCATCTCATATATTGATTTTTTGTTCGATGAAACATGCTAAAATTCACCTGATAATAGTTCTTTAAATTGACGCAGTTAGTATAATGTATAAGTTTGCATACTGTGCAGAAGAGTCTCGTTACCACATTAATTTAACTAGCTACAACGCCTTTCAAACTGGAACACTTTAACATTTGCATACTCATGTTCATGTAACCTGCGAAGAGGATCCCTTCATGAGTTCCTAAGGTTCCTTTAGGCAAAATTCCCAGAAAACGCGTTTCTGGTAGACAATGGAAGAAATGGTTTAACTACATAGAAGAGTAGATTGGTTTAAAATACCATCAATTAAATGAATAGCTGAGGTTTGCAACAGTTTTTTCTCTGACTACCAAACTTCAGCTTAAAGAATGCGCCTCATATTGATGATGGCACTCATTAGTACCTACCCATACTGTTTCCAACTAGATACTTGCCAGTGACTTGGTTTCATTAACGTAGTAATACAACTAGAGTGCCTTTCAAATTGGACAACACTAAATAATACTATTTTAAAATAGAAATAGATTTTAATTAATCCACAAAATAAAATACTAAAACAGAATGTATTCTTTTATATTAACAGAGCAACAAACCATGACGAGATGTGCAACTTCTACCTGATGTACTGGGTGGAAAACAGTACGCCGCTGCAGAGGAAATACTGCTTCACGAGCGGACCCCCGTACTACTACTGGCAGAACGCACCAGAAGGTTTCAATTTAATACCTGATCGCGACGCGAGTACCCTCTAAAAATAGTATCACAGACGATAACACCTACAATATATTCAAATGACCGTACATACCAAAATTTCACAGGAAATTAAATGCAGTTTCTCATTTAAACATCTCATTCATGATCTGACTATTTGTACTAAGAAGGCTATATAAGTTTTTGAAAATCTTACAATACTAATTTAAAACTTCGAATAATAGGGCATAAGCAAAAAAGTATCCAATAAAATACATAGCTGTATTTCAAATCTATTTATTTTTTATTATTGTAATACATAAAATATATTTTCTTAAGCCTATAGTTTATCTTACTCACATAAAATACGTCGCCGCTCTAGTCCGCTAAAAAAAGTTTGAATATCTCAAGTCATAATATATTCATATATTATTATGTGCCAAACAGAATATTAAGATGCATTAATTAAAACTATGATTAAATATGATATAATATAATGCAACAAATATTTATATTATATTTGTTTGACTTATTTTACATTTCAACAGAAATAAATAATATTTTTTTAAAATATGCAAAAAACATGCTTAATAAATGTTAGTGTTGCCATAAATACTAAATTTTAAAACAAAATATCGCAATGATGATGGCGTTCGAATACCTCTAGTCAAGTGGTAAAATGATTATCCTTTTTATTTTATTGGAAGTGTCTTTTACATTTTAAATAATAAACAAATCGTATCTTTACAAGTAATACTATATCTAGATGAGATTATATATTTATACACGAAATTACATAATACTTCATCTTCCAAATAATTGGTTAAATATACTTAACTTTAATTTTATTACTAAATTATTTTATCTATCACTTGATTTTCGTTTATTTACTATTATTTATAGAATACAGGATTTTATTTTTGTGAAATAATTTAACTATTTAAACATTATCACAACATATCACTATTCTATAATTGGATATATAATTTCATTCACAAAATTTATTATGATTGAATAAACAAGTGTAATATATTTATTTAAGTGAATTTTTATCCAAATTGATTATATTTAAAAAATCCATGTTTTTTAATAAAAAAAAAATTATTCTTAAGTTTCCTACATTATGTAGTACTTACTAATGAAAAGGAATTTATAAAATGGATTATAAAGTTCATTAAACTTGTGAAATTGTGAAACATACATTTTGTATATATCTGATATATAGTTTTAATATATATAAAAAATATTCATAACATACAATGCTTTATTGACCAGTGTAACTGTATATGACTTGGCATGCTCTAGAGGACTCCGATCTATGTTAATAAGAATGTTATAATTATATAGAAAAATATAATGTACTAAATAGAATATTAAACTGTAATCTTTAAGCTTTAAAAGAAAAGTTTCTAAAGGAAAAGAGATGAGTTCTACAATCGCAGTCAGTATTAGTTTCACTACTAGTAATTCATTTGGTTTTTAAAACTGATTTTATTATGCCATGTATATATTTTTACTAAAATGATACTAAATCAAATAATATAAAAACAATATTTTTATGTATATAATTGTTTAAATTTTAATGATACTACTCATAAATAAATAAATGTTTTTAGGTTAACAACGTTGTCAAAAACATTGATTTTAATGACGAAACATTTTTTTGTCGCGGTTTTCGTCTAAAAATACTTAGTTTTATTTATGTTTATTGTTTATGTAAACGCGTATATAATATTTACGTAAAGTACTACTAAAAATCTCCATTTTTTAGTTCTGATATTTAACCGGAAAATAATACAATCAGAAATTATAAGGCTGATTATATATTTATTTTGCGATTTACTTCAATACATTCCATTTTTTAGGAAAATAGGCTGTACGAGGCATATGTTGTGGTTTCCATTTCAAGTATGTGAAAAAATTCAAATAATTCCTATTGAAATTTAATTATGTCTATTAATTTAAGGATAACCTATTTGAATATCAGTATTTTAACATGTGGAATGGGGATTTAAATTAATGTTACTATTAAAAGAACCAAAAATATTTTTTATTAATGAAAAAATGATATATTTTTTAAAAAGTTTTCTATTTTTTTCATCTTGTAATTCTTATTACTTATAAAAGGGCAAGTTGTAAATTTCAGTTATATGATTAATTTTTAAATTGATTTAATTTTTGTCAAAATGCAAAGAGTATTTATATGTGTTGTAAATTAAAAGACAGGCAGCAAATAAAACATTAAAAAAAAAGTCTATAAGAAATATGAAACTAAACGCACGTGACGCGTACAAATCGAAATAATGCGGACATTTAAGTATTGTGAGTTTTTTGTTATATTTAGTCTAAAAAAAAGGGTAGTGTATATTCATGTATGTGCATAGCACAAAGACCTACCGGTCGTTATTTCAGAAGTAGGTTGAATTAATTCTGTATATTGTGTTATATCTAATGTTACGAGAATCGATTATTTTTTCGTTCTTATGTGAACAGACCTGTACTTTAGTATAATTTGTTAATATTAAATCTACTGTTTATTATTTCCATGTTTTTATTATTATTTGTCATAAAGTGTTAAAGCAGAAAAATGTAAGAACTTTAATATGAAATTATGAATTGAACATATGTATGGTACAGAGATGTATGTACTTACTTAAGTTAATAAGTAACTAACAAACTGTCTTTCTATTCTTATTGTAAAGTACCTTACCCTCAACTTATACTGTTTAGACGCGAAATGCAAATATAAATTGAATAAAATATATTCTACATGTTTGTTTTATTTTTTTATTTAGTAATTTTTATCGGGTGATATAAATGCCTTCGGTCATTATTATAACCGCGAAAGCTTCATCAGTCCCTGAGCCTGCGGATCCGGACTCCGCAAGCTGAACAATATTAATAAAGCAAAATTGTAAGGGGGAGGAAAAAGGATGAGGGGAGGGGACGAAGAGATGGACAGAGATATATGGGGGGGGGGAGATAATCAATAGACAATTATGTATGTACTTAGTCATTAAATTTTAATATCCTTTATATATACTATTGATCGAAAATACTGTAGCTCTATTACAAATGATATTAAGCGATTATTAAACTTTGACGTTGAGGTTTGACGTCATTTGTAATGTGTCCGATGATATGGAATACATCAACGTCATTGCCAGTAGTGGATTAACAATAAGGGTAAAGGTTTAACGGCTTTGTAATAACCATAACCTAGTCATGTGTAGTGGGTTTGTACAGCATTAAATTAAGCTCGTCTTGAGACAAGAATGTTTAAATACCGTTAACTGGAATGTAGTAATATTTTCATGCTACTGTTTGTTAGTAGATATAGCCGTTGCGGAGGCTTATACCAAAACTTGCAAGATTTTTTGTAGCAATATTTTTTGGTCCAAACATTATTTTCATTTATGGTTGGGTGTCTAAAATCTAGCACTAATGTACTTGAAAATGGGGAGATCTCTTTGGTCAGACGGGCAGTGACTTGATTCATAATGGGGAGATCTCCTTGATCGATCGTCATTGTTTTAAAAAATGTACAAATTTAAATACCATTTCGGGGAATAGTATTCCAAAACTGTAATTTTTTAAACGACATAGTTACGAGATATCAGAGTCGTTGGTAAGTGTTACGCTTGCCCACAGAAATGTCATACCCGTTGAGATGGTATACATTTCATCACATTGCGTTCGTTGCTTCGAGACCTAAAATATTGAAGGCTTGTTGCAGCAATAATTTAACTACCAACAACTCTCTTTAAAACGCACAGTAACTTTTGTACGCTACAGTTTGGCGGCAGAAATGTAAATGATTTCTCTCATGGTTTTCTTGATATAAAACTAAGGCTTTGTAATTAAAGTAATATAGTGTACAAGCAGCATAATATTACTAACCCTTACGAATCTATGAGCTCATGGTCTGAAATAAAGATTTTATTAAATATTACTTGATGGTAAGAGACATGCATGACACCAACCCAAACTGTCTCTGTGTGGTAAAGAAAGCTTAGACGACATGGGCGTACCCGTCTGTCAAATTCATAAGACAGTTTGACATAAATCAGTAGCGTAATTACCGTCCTAACGAGTAATTACAATTAAATTAAAACGACAGTTGCTACTTCAATGGTATAATTTCTGCTAAAAAAGTTATAAGTAGATTGTAACTTATTTTTGGTTTTAAATTGGCTTAAGTTTAATATTCAAGTTATCTGATATGAGTCAATATTTACATTATATCGTTTCAAGTTATGTTATAGAGTTAAGAAATATTTTAATAACATAGAACTAGATGACTTATGACGCATCTTAGTATTTCTTAAACAAATTTTGTATGCTTTTAATAAAACTTATTTTTATGGATTGTAAGGCTTTTATTTATTTATCTATTAATCTTCTAAAATTCTTGTCAGCAGATATTCTGTCGTCACAGTCATTATCGAGTACTAAAAATTTTTTTCTGGCCTGCGCATGAAAAATTCTATAACTACAAGGCTTCTTAAAGTGTACTAGGTATTTTATTTGATTAATAATAGAATCGCAGGCTTGTGGTAAAACCTCCATAGCGCGCGAATCTGGACTCTAAACAATAGTATAAAGAGAAAACTTTTCTTCTGTAAGTAATGAATATATGCATTTTAAATACGTCTTTACAGGGAAGAAATGTTACAAATTTATATTGTATATGAAATGAATATTTACGCAACCGGTTTTTATTGTGTAATGAAAGCAAATCGCCTTCTGAACAACACTTCGCCGCTTTAATCCGCGCGAAGCCAATAACGGGCGCGCCTCCGGTAGCCGGCCGCTTATGCATCAGCGGCGCCGCGCGACCTCTCTGACCAGCTCACGTTTAATAAAACCAAACGAACGGACACAAACATAATCATAGTTAATTTTTATTACACACAATAGTAGTATTTGTCAAACAATAGTATAATAATAGTTTCTGACAAGCCTTAGTAAAAAGTTACAAATATACTCGTAAAAAAGATTTCGCTTGCGAGAGAATGAGATAGATTACAACTAAACAGTGTTTATTTTAATCTTCGCCTCTTTCTTCTTCTTCTTTCTTTCAGATTTTTATTACTGGCTAACACTTGACTACAATTTAACATGGTGTTTAATTACAATGAGATCGTAGACAATAAAGCAGGCTATAAATTGACAGCCGGCACACATCGTTGCTGTTATGGCAGAATTGCAATATGATGGTAGTTTATTACCAGGCGGATTGTATATACGAGTAAATATGTAGGTATATACATGTAAGTATATCTATATTATACGTATGTGAGTCCATGTAAATGTGTTATATATTATTACATTAAAATACATGGGTAATTTCATATACGCCCAATGTCAAAATTAACATGATAATTTTTTTAGTCATAGAGAGAGCATTAATATAGTCATAGTAATAGTTATATTAGCAAATAAGCACTCCAACTATAATTCGAGAAATAAAAGAATAAACAAAGGAATAAAAAATTTCTGGGTCTATCAGGAACAATCTACCAAAAACCAAAGAAAACACAACCCGTGAATCAAAATAAAGACATTATTATTCTATACATTGTAGCTGTAAACTATAACATTTAAATATTATATTGATGGCATATTTCTTTTATATATAATATATTAAAAAGTTTTAATATACAGAATACTGTATACAAAGTCTGTATTAAAAATAATAACATTTTTAAACCTTTCAAAATTTCCTTTATGATATTTGATACTGTTGTTAAAGAACAAAGCAGATTCGTTATCATATTTATACCAAAACAAGTGATATGAGGCGTTGATGAATTATTTGAACAGTTTACTTGCGTCACGTTCATTAAATATCACAGCAAAATTACACTTTTTTTCAACAGCAATTGGAAAAAAGCGGATATTCCATTTTTATGTGAAATTTGTTTATTTTTTTATTCTTTATGTACACTTACACGTATATATATAATAATACTAATTTAATAAAAGTAACATAGTGTCACAAAGGCGAGCTTAACCCTAAAAAGAGTTCTCT
>DWLS01003071.1:0-16518 GCA_018246255.1 Pachliopta kotzebuea | reverse complement strand
AAGATTTCAATAATTCTAAAACTCATCAAAAGATAATCTTTTTAGAGTTCAGTGCTCTAATACCTGCGTATAATAAATATTATGATTTACACTAATGAACAGTCTACATAGCAGACTAATTCTATAATAAATCTATGTAGCTCGTTTAACTATCTGTAATTAATTTACATTAATTGTGCGGTCTGTATAATCAGATTTATGGCTTGAATTAATTGGTGTAATACGATTTGTTCAGATAATAAGAGGAACCTTCATGAAAATATCTACTGAAGATGATCACTATGAAATTATATGATATTTTCTCATAGGAAGTTCTCAGTCTTGCAAAAATAACACGTTAAACAGATATTGGTTGAAAACTTAGCTTAACTTCATCATCATTATTTCGATACATACCTTTATTTATTTAATTACTATTTTTATATATTTGTAATAAATCCCAAACTGGAAAATTAATAAATTTTTTTTACGTTGCGACTAGACGAATAAGTCGTTCACCTGATAGTAAGTGATACGGTTGCCTATAGCAACGTGGATCTGGTTAAGATAGTATATGCAGCACCACATTACGCTCCCCTTAACACATAATGTGTTAAGTCTCGTTACTACAGTAATTTCACTAGCACACAGCACACTTCAAACCGGGACACAGTAATGTTTGCACATTACTATTTGGCGGTAGAAATAGAGCTGCTATGGTATCTAGACGGTCTGCGGCAACAAAAATCTACCACAAAGTACAGGATAGCTACACTCTTATCAAAGTGGTCAACATCGAAATGAAAGAATGAAAAATTAAAGATTTTTTTTTCGCAAATTGTATATTTCTTTTAATTATGAATGTTACAAGAAAATGTTTAATTCAGTGTCCAGAAGTTATAGTAAACGGTAAGTAATAAATAAATAGTTTCCATTTTTTTTGTTTATCTTTCATTGGCTTTATCTATGGTCATTGCTCGCGGGCGAGGACCAGGTGACCGGATCTGTCCACCGTGAACAGCGGTCGTGGTCTGCGACTCCTGTAATATTATATTAATGATCTATATGATATAAACATAATTATGTTATGAATAATTCTAATACTATATTCAAATCACGGTTATAATTCGTAATTTTAATAGAAATTATCTAAACAGACTCGAACGGATAATATTTCGTATGAAATATAAAACATTTCCACCCAAAGGTAACATCGGAAGAAAACAATCATATTACAAGAACAACAAAGTACAGTCTACTAGTGGAAAAATTAAAAAAGCTTTTTAAATATGTAAGTAAACAGGATTGCTTTTAAAAATATTGTAGCTAAGTTAAAATCGGCTTAATCGTTGATATAATAATACAAAAACACCATAAAAAAATATATTAATATAGTAAGCGATTAACTCATTATCAAACACATTTTAAACATTCTTACGTAGCAAAGAATTAACTAAAGTTTTTGGTGAATCACGCCTTTTACCTACAGCGTAAAAGGCGTGATTCACCAAAAACTTTAGTTAATTCTTACTAGAGCACAGTAAAAACACTACTATATCAGAGCAGAAGTACACGCTTTAACAACTTTATACTTTCATACACCTCCTTCATATTATTATTAACCTTCTCTTCTGTTCTTACCTCAACTTTGCGCTTCTATTCCTTGACGGGTTGGCGACGGCAGTCGCTTGTGCAACAGCCGGCACATCTTCTGTTGTATCCTGAAAATTTCTCATATATTAAACACAACAGTAACGATGGTGAACCATTATGTACTGTTGTTCATCTGGTTATACATAACACGCTTGATCATTATTTCTTTATTTGATGAAGCGGACAAGTTTTTGCCTTGACCTTTACAAAATACGCTCGCTATTGTCATTATTATCACTAATGCTTTATGATTATGAGCAGGCATATCACTCCTCATCAGGTTAACACCCTGCTCCACATTATCGCCTCCTGTCGCCTTATATGGGAGGAAGAGGATAGATTGAGATACAATTGGGAAGAAGGATTAATGTTGGTAGCATCGCCTGTCTGATGAGTGAAGACGAGAGTCGCAGTATATTAATTAAATATCGCGAGTAGGTAGTAGAAAAGGTTGTAGAGAGAAATAAAAGTAGGCAGGAAACTTAGAATAAAAGGCGATGTACAAAATGGGAAAAAGATAAATAAATACATAAAAGTGAGAAAAGTAGGGAAAGGAAATAGAGAGAGTAGAGAAAGTAAGTACAGCAAAGAAAACAAATAGACCCTTACCCACAACACGAAGAGAAAGGATTATAGTTTATAAAAAAAAGAATACCCACTCATCTCATCGCCTTCATGAAATTAAAATAATTATCTTAAATTTAAGAAGATTGCGAAAGATTTAGATCGAGGATATGTATATTCTTACCATGATTTAAGGTCTATATTATTTTCTGAGGTATATTTTAGCGAATGAACTTTATACGTACGCTACAAAGCATTTAGAGTTTTAATATATCTTATAGTGGGTCAACATTTGACCCACATACCACTTTACAGTAAGTAGCCGGGCCGTCAGTATTCACGCTGGTATTAAAAAGATACGCTTATTACACTGCTGCCCCGCAGCCACTCAGTTTACCGGTCTTTTTTTTTATTTCGCGAAAATTAAAAACCGCAGAGGAAGCTCTAAAGGGTGCCATTTAAATATTTTACTCTTCCAAAATATACTTTTGACAAACTATATATATAACTCGGACTGAATTCTACTGAATATAGCAGAACCAATATTGCAACCAAAATTATTTTTGGTTTACAATTATTTTAAGTAATAAGCTTTAGCAATAATTTATAATTAGAATATTTAGAGCAGAATATTAAATGAAACCAGAAAAAAACCTCAAAAATAAATATCATGGTAACTTCTTTCTTTACTGGTTTCCTATCTTTACTGGTGATAGGTCTCTGTTGGCGGAGACCGCCTAAGTAGGTACCACCGCATCTCCTGTTGCAGCCGACCAACAGTAATGTCCAAACATTACTGTATCCCGGTTGAAAGGTATGCTAGTGAAATTATTGAGGTAACAAGACTTAACACCTTACCGATGAGCATAATGTGATGCTGTGCATACCATCTTACCCAGCGACACGTTGTTATGGGCAAGCGTATCACTTACCATTAGGTGAACGTCTTCCTCGTCTTATCGCGACGGCGAATAAAAAAAATTTACTAGTTATTACCAGAAGACGAGAATTTTAAAATGAATGCGGAAATAAAGTCTGTGATGACTATTTACTTGGATGATCTCTAAAAGAAAGATCACAAGTTTTTTTTTTAGTAATTTGTACATCAAAAGAAAAATTGAGATTACAATCTTAATCTCAAATTACTACATAATCAACATTTCTTGATGATGAAGACATATATACTATATTCATCAGAACATGAACACTCACCTCCGCATTGGATTCAGTAGTGGTTTGATATCCGCGGTTGTTCTGATCTCGCGAGCTGGATACAGGCACTCCATATTGTGAGAAGACGCGAGGTTGAGTCCTAAAAAGAGTACATTTTTAAAGACACTACACATCTCTAATATACAAGGAACTCCATATAGGTCGAGACTGTCTTTTATACTTCATTAGATATCCTCTCGCTGTTCAAACCTATCTAAAATTCCACTGTGACCCTCTGTACTTTCAAAGCTCTTCATCTCTACATTACCAAGAGCATTATGAGGTCTAGACTGTGTTCTTAGATTTCCTTTATTCAATATCCCCTCGTTATTCAAAAGTGTCTAAATTCCCACAGTGACCCTATTAGCACATTCAACTAGTGTATAAAAACTTTTTTCTAAACAACTGTTGAGCTTAGACTTCCATTAAAGCTCCAATTCTAGGTCAAGCGGCAGCTTCTCATTCCCTAACAACTAACACGCTTACCCACAATAATAAAGTACAGTATGCAACGTGAAATTCCACCTTTTTTTTTGTACTTTTAATTTTATATTGTTAGTCTCGTTAGGTTGGTTTTTTAAGTGCTTCTGAGTATTTTCATTTACTACAGCGCCCCTCAAACTAGGAAAATATTAGACACTACAGCTTGATGAGAAACGCTTTCGCTATTATGATACTTCGTCCACACTTAGGGTATGTCTCAAGTCTTTGAATATACAATGAGGGTTGGAAACTGTCTCAAAGAAACTCAAGTATTTTTAAGACAACATTCACCTAATGGTAAGTAGTACGCCTGTCAATACAACTTGGTTCTAGTTAAGGTAATCCTTAAGGCATGAGATGATGCAATTGCCAGCAGTTTGGCTGAAATAGGAGCTGTGATTGTGTGCCTAGACGATCTCCGGTGAGAGAGCAGTATTCCAACTTCATCAACTACCATTTATATAACAACAAACTCTAAACATTTATATTATTATTTTTAATAATATGCGAGTTAGAAATCTTATTCTCGTATATTACGGGTCTATTTAATATTTAGTGACCCGTGAGACCTCATTCCGAAAGCCGCACGGCTGGCTGAGTGTTATTAATAATATGCACTCAAGTGTATGTGTAGGAAAACTAAGGCCTTATCGTTTTTACCCAATACTTAACCCTATTATAACATAAATTGCATCGCTTTAGAAGTTAATACGTTCGATTTCACTCTTAATACTTTATGATGTATAAAAACTGATTTATTTTTATCAATATGACATCGCTTTTGGGAAAATAGCTTATAAAATATATATATACATTTGGTATTGTTTTTTAAATTACAGATTTCGATGTAAAGAAAATAGTTAATATTAACCATTGCTAGTTCTCAAAGCATTTTCTCCCAAATTTTGAATATGTATTACAAAATTAAAAAAGCAATTAAAGAAGGTTCCATAGCTCCATATTACAAGGGTTAATACTCTGTTTGAAAACTGATTGAAAGCTATAAATACACAATTAAAAGCAAAAGCAAGAGCATTATACTATTAGTCTTTACTTTTTAATTATGTGAGGCAGAGGAAATTGTCAGTAAGATACTGTTTTTCACGTTAATACGACACAAAAATTATTTAAGTATTTCAATAGAAGCAGAAACATGCTTACGCGGCACCGAAAATCGAATTAACCCTCACTTCTCCTTAACCTCTTACGTTATTTTGCCCATTTGAAGCACTAACAATACTTTAACCGACAATCGCCATGCAAAACGTGTCGGCCAACTACATAACAATCGAATTTTACGTCACTTTCACACTGTGACAAAACGAGGCAATGTTTATTTGTTGATCACATATTCAGGACACGATTGGTGATTTATTTAAATTCAGCAGGTGGAATGATTACTGACCTTGCCCCAAAAGCTGTCGCCACAGCGGTTGCCTTCGAGCCATCATCCTGTTCTTCATAATCGCTCTCAGAATTGTCTTGCTCCTCTGCCTGGTCAATGTTGTTACCTTCTTGGTTTACGTCAAGACCGCTTTGAAGGAATGCATCTTGCCCCTGAACAATAGGCGCCCCTCCAAATTGATTTGGTGCCGCATATTGTTGTTGGGGAAATTGGTTTTGGTAAAACTGATTTAAATCTTGAGTCGGGTAATTAATTGGCTGACCTTGAGGAATTATTATACTTTGCTGTGGTTGAGCGGCGAACTGGTTGGCTGGGATTTGAGGTTGAGCGTATTGTGGTTGGTAAACTTGTTGTGGTTGATAAATCTGTTGCGGTTGGTAAGACTGTTGATAAATGTACTGCGGTGACTCTTCTTCGTTCTTGCTATCTTCCTGTGCCGGTTCTACATTTTGCGGTTGAGTTTGGCTGACGAATTGTGGTTGAACGGGTATAGCCAATGGATATTGTTGAGGTTGAGCATTTGATTGATATTGGTTCCCGACTGGTTGGTACTGAGGTAACGGTTCCTGTGCTTGAGCAGCAGGTTGATACTGGTTTAATGCTGGCTGGTACTGTGGCACAGGTTCATTTAATTGCGGTTGATACTGGCTTACGATCGGTTGGTACTGTGGTAAAGGTGCCTGAGCTAGTTGTGGTTGAACAACTGGTTGATATTGGTTAATAACTGGCTGATATTGTGGCAACGGCTCTTGGTTTAATTGTGGTTGAGCAACAGGCTGGTATTGACTTGCTTGGTATTGAGGCAGTGGTTCCTGGTTGATAGAAGGCACGATTATGGGACTAGCTGGCTGCTCCTGACCTTGAGCTATTAATAAAGCTGGATTTTGGATAAATGCCTGTTGAGCGGGTACAAGTGATTGCTGTTGTCTCGCGAGCTGGTTTTGGGCTAAGACAGAGGACAAAGCAGCGAAATGCGTTGGCCCATCGTAACCAGCTGCTACCTGTTTCTCTGGAACAATTTGTTGTGTAGGTTGCAAGTAAACTTGTTCTCTAATTCGTCCAAACTGTTGCAGAGGAACAAATTGCTGCTGTAATTGCAGCTGTGCTAACGAACTTAAGAATAATTCAGGTGGATATTCCTGCAAGTTCTGCTTTGAGACCTCAACTGAAATCTTTGCTTTCTTTGGCAATGGATCTTTATCCTCTAATTCTTCTCTATCTTTTAAACTAGATTGTGTTGTGGGCTCCGCTTGTTTAGGTCTTGATGTTGTGGTGGTCGTGGATGCGGTTTGTGGAATGAATTGACGTGGTGGCTGAGGGTTGGGTAGACCAGTTGCTGCATTAGGATTGACAGGGAACTGTTGCTGTCTTGAAAATTGTCGTGCCTTTTCCTGTTGAAGTTGGAACTGCAAGAGTGGAATGAATTAAAGTATTATTTATATTGTAACTTTAACATATATACTATATGACATGAATCAAGTGGAATTGTAGTTAAAAACGGTGCCAAATTATATAAAGAAAGCTACGGAAACTTACTAACAATACCAAATAGGACCTTAATGCTATACACGTTGTCGTCTTTTACGTAAAGTCTTTGTTAATTGATTATGAAACCATAATGACACTGCAAACACGTCTAAGGCTTTAATTACAGATTCACAAACAACACTGATTGAATATTTCTGTATATTTTAACTTAGTATCACTTGCCAATTCTACGTTCGTCTTCAAGTTACTTCAAAAGCGTTGTAGTAAACGTTAGCGCATTCATTCTCGTACATTTTTCAAAACTTTTTTTTAATTGCATTATTAGAATAAGTGATTATAATTGCTATAAAATAACAAAACGAAGATTTTGGTAAGTACAGGTTTAAGTATTATTTATTCTTCTTAGTGAAATTACTGTGGTAATTAGAATTTACATCTTGTCACAAGTCGACTTAAATAGTAATAATTCAACGAGCGCGATATTTAAGGCAGTATACTTTACATTTTTTTACAATCTTCTCTAAGGTACTAGAATTATACAAGTTTGTTTAAGTAATTCATTCGTTTATTTAAGTAATCGTAAAACTGTGTAAAAAATTTCGGATTTGATTTCTAAGTAACGGTCTTTAGATTGTTTTTATAAAGCTAGAGGATGATGAATTTTTAAGTAAGGCTTGATGAAAATAAAATATATAAAGAGACCTCTTATTTTTGCTATTATTAGGACTGTTATAAAGAGTGTTGAGACTATATCCACCAGTACGTAATTCTAACATAATGTCTATATCCTGGCTATGTTTACCTTCACTAGAAGCTCGTGTTTAGTAGGAATCGAACCCAAATCTCTTCAATAGGTATAACATATACGATCACCTTACAAAACAGCAATCACCTCTTTACGTTAAATGTAAATATTACCTGTGACTGTTGCAAATTGTTTTCCAATCCTTTAATGTCGGAATTGAAGTTGGGCCCGACGTACTGCTGCCCATTGATCGGTGACACCTGAAAGATTGGCAGCTGTTCCTGTGCAGGTAAGCCCTGAACAGAAACGTCGACTGCATCTAACTCCGATCTATTGTTACGAGGATCGACTGGTGGCAGGTACTGCGGTACCTGGGGAGCCTAGAATAATTTAATAACCATTATTCTTCACTCAATTGACTTCAACTTCACATGTTGTTAAGTGAATTAAACCGTGGCTTTGTCATTCCGGCTCTTATATATTGACTGCTGAAACTCAGTGATACAGTAATAACCACAGATCGACAACATAAAGTTAAACAGCCGAATTTAAAAAAAAATCAGTCCAGATATTCTAACCAGATACCTTTAGTACCTAAAGCAAATACTATAGACGAGGTCAAAGTTAAAGTCATTTTCTTTAACATAGGAACAATTTTAAGGAATGTGGAAATAGTAACAGATTATTGTAAAAGAATGACAGAGGAGGGTATAAGTGAAGAAGTAATAATGTATAGTAAGGTTCAGCTAGAGAAGAAAAGTGAGAGAAAAATATAAAATTCCTTGTCCCTCTTTGCGAGGTAACAAACATAAAAAACATAGGAACAATAATTCACTTGTTATCAAGTCTTATGCAATGGGTGATGCTGCTCGAAGATCAGAGCGTTTTATTTCTTCACATCATCATCATTCAAATAATCATCAACACTATAATATGTCTTAGTTATTAAAGTAGATTTAATTTTTTTTAATTTGAGAAGTACCACAAATTAATAAATTGAAAATTATTACAAACTTACCTGTGTCTGTGCTTGGGTTGGTAACTCAAACGCAGGGCCGCTTGGACGCCATCCACTTGGTGGGTACGGAGCTGGAGCTTCACCGAGGGCGCCGCTCAGCAGCAAGGATACAACAATCAGCAGTTCCTGAATCATCACATATTTATATTACAATAATAATTGGTGATAAGTAAAACAGTAATTTGGTAGTAGGTCTCTATTGCCGGAGACCACCTCGTTGGTACCACCTCAGCTCCTGCTTCTACCGCCAAATAATAATGTGCAAATGTTACTGTATTCCGGTTTGAATAGTGCTATATGCTAGTAAAATTACTGGGGGAAAGAGATTAACACATTACGTCTCAAGGCGCAATATGGTGCTGTGTACACATACTTATATGCATGCACTAGCACCACGTTACATGCATGCTGATCACTTACCATCAGGTTACTAGTCTCGTCGGATTGAAGAATGACAAAAAAATTCTCTATGAAAATGACTTACTTATTTAAAACAAAAATAATAATACTATTGAATCCTATGTAAAAGATAGTTAAAAAGAATAACTTTCCAAGAATTCCCGATTTTCTTGTTCAATAAGTATAAAGTTAATGGAAGCTACGAAAAGATTTTCGATCGGACATAAAAATCTTTTAATATTTAAAGTATTCATTAGTAAGAATTATTAAGTACATTTTAATTTTATTTTTATTTGACGAGACGAGCTTTCACCTGAAGGTAAGTAATACGCTAGCCCATAATAACGTGGCGCTGGTTAAAATTGTATATCTACACCACATTGCGCTCGTCGCCTCTAGATTTAAGGTGTTAATTCTCGTTACCACAGTAACTTCACAAGCATACAGCACCGTTTAAATTGGAACACAGTAATATTTGCAAACTACTGTTTGGCGGTAGAAATATGAACTACTGTGGTACCTACCTCCTGGCAGTCATTACGGAGGACCTACAGATTTTATTATTCGACCTAATTCTGTTCTACGCAGACTAGATTAAAAAAAGCGATTGATCCCAAGAAATTACTTTTTCAAAAAGAATTTTTAACAACAAAGTGATAAAGTAAAGAAGCAATCACATTTTAGATTCATAAAGAACCGACAATACAAGGACAAACTTTTTCTGAAAAGATTTAAAAAATTTATTTAATTTCTGAAATAAATCTTCATACTGATTTCATTTAGAAAAAATAGCTATTTATACTCATTATTTAAACAACACTGATTATATAAAGTAATTTGCATTATCAAATAGACCGGATACGTTTAGTCCATAACCAAACTTATTTAAATACCTAACAATTCATTATCATAATCAAAACTATATTTCTAGAGGAAGTAGCGATTTATTTAAAAAAAAACTTATTTTCTACAACCAATTTACCAAAAAATATGAATGAAAATCAAAAAGATAAAAGGTTTAGATTTACCCTTACTTTTGTTATGTTAAAAAATCATTCATCATCACATATAAATTAAGCAAATTGTAATATAATTATTATACCCCCTTGTAAAATTGACACAATTTTTATTTTGATCCTTAACCTAAACAACAATCTTATTCATCAATGGCGAAATTAGAAGGTAATCGATATATATATTGATAATTTAACACATGAAAATGGGACTAATAGTAATAAAACATAACCACAATCTCCCCTCTGTTGGGGAGGCCTATGTCCAGCAGTGGACGAACATCGGTTGATGAAGAGAATCACTGTCACATTAAATTACACAGAGTACACATGTTATCACCTTCATTATCGTCGACTCACACTTAGCTTGGGGCGAGTGCTATGCGTTTTATAGACAATGTTCTTACTTACTTGTAATTCCGTAGGCGCGCTTTCTCGACCTTACGAATTTACATAGCTAGCCTGCTTGCCCGGATTTGTCCGTGTCCCTTTGCTTAACAACCTTTCCATTTTTTATCGAGCAAAGGTTAATGCTTGACCACGATCCCACCTGGTGTTAAGTGATGATGTGGTCTTTGGTGTTAAAGCGCATTAACCTAGTAAATACTTATTCACTGTCGATTTGAAGACGCCCTCATCGTCTTTGGACGGGATTGCTAACGCCAGAAAAACTACTATACTTATAGATTTTTAAAATATCAACAATCTGATAAAAACTTAACATTACACATTTAAACGAGAATCTAAGGACAAATGTAAAAGAGAAAGAAATAGAAATGTAAACAAAATAAAAGTTATAGTAAATATATAAAGATGCGGCGAAATTTAATCTGAGAGGCGATGATTGGAAGAAGAATGAGAAAATACAGAATAGGAATAAAAGAGGAGAAAAGTAGGGCAAAGGATATAACAATAGGAAAATATACTATAATAAAAAAAGAGAGAACACGACTCTTACCCAAAACGCGAAAGCGAAACGATTAAAACAATCCTTACACATTACAAAGCTAGACGTCGTGGTTAAAACAGAACATTTCCTGATGGTAGGTCTCTTTTGTCATAGACTACGTAGAAAGATACCGCCGCAGCTCCTATTTCCACAGCCAAATAGTGCTGTGCTAACATTACTGTGTTGTTGAAGGATGATGTATGCTAGTAAAATTACTGGGGTAACGAGATTTCCGGTGATTTCAGGTACCTTATGTCTCGAGACGATCATATCATCCTAACTATTCCCATGTTGTTATAGCAAATTGTGTTCTTATCGACTATTTACTAGTGATTGGTTACTATAATTACTACTTATATCTCTTACTGTGTAAATATCTTAACTATCACATTGTTACATATCATAAATGGTAATGTATCTTTTTTCTTATATATAATAAAATGAAAATATTTTTTTATGTAATATCTAGATACTGCTGCCACCTTAGGTAGTAAGAAGCACTATT
This sequence comes from Pachliopta kotzebuea, assembly GCA_018246255.1. Taxonomy (NCBI): domain Eukaryota; kingdom Metazoa; phylum Arthropoda; class Insecta; order Lepidoptera; family Papilionidae; genus Pachliopta; species Pachliopta kotzebuea. The sequence goes on along the minus strand of DWLS01003071.1, from coordinate 5,105 downwards.
TTGGTTCTTACTTTTACGGTCTTCATACACTTATTACCAGTTAGGTTTCATATACCATTTTAGGGCTATTTTAGTATTCGGACAGCGAGTTTATACCATCAGTATTATGGCCACGTTTCGTACGGTTGTGCTCAGTCTAATTCTTTTGTTATAAGACTTGCGTTATTGGTGGTGAAACTTTTATTTCCTTATTACAGCACTTAGTAAATTTTACTGTTCCTTTTAAACATTACTTAATTTGCATTGTCTGTGGCAACAAAGATTTACCACCAGTTATATATATATAAAGAATGCGATTAAAAAACTGAATTTTACTTGAACGTAATAAGAATGGGGAGGTTTTAATAAAATGGTGGTGACAGCTTTCAAAATTTAAAATTGAAACGTGGAACTTATAAGTGGCGCCGCAGTGTCGAAGTGTTGCCAGTAGATCAGGCAGCAACAGGAAATAACGAGGAGGATGTGCAGTCGCTCGGGCCCGAGGCGAGTCGACCGGAAAACGATTCAAGTACCATATACGACCAATTAAATTTCAGTAGGAAAATGTCAACTATTTACATTTGAATTTACTCCTTGAAATTTCAACGCTAGTTCTTGATAATAATTTTACTGCGAGACTATTAAGATTTTAAGCTGATAGTAAATATTGCATTCTGGTGGAGACCGTCTAGATAAGTACCACCGCAGATCCAAATAGTACCATGCAAATATTGTGTATGTAGCTTATGATATTACTGGGGTGTTAGAGTGATATGACATGTCTCTCAAAGCGATGAGCGCAATATGGTGCAGTGTATACAATCTTAACCAGCACCAACTATGACCAAACGTATCACTTACCATCAGCTGAACGCCTTACTCTGCTCCTCAGCTGATCGAATAAAAAAAATTAATTACTGCTTACAATCCATCGTATTACAACGCAGTAATGTGCTATCTATTTGAACTACTAGATCAACAAACTATGGGTTTAATTACCACCAATGATCTTTTTGCAGCAGAAGTAGAGTCTAGTAAAATCACAACAGTATGCCTTTCTACTACAATGAGATAATATCTTAACCAGCGTCATGTTATGGGCAAGCATATCACTTACAATCAAGTGAACTTCTACTCGACTAGTCATTGCGTTAAAAAATGCGTCTTACTTTACAATACGTACTAATTTCCATTTATTCAGTAATTTCCTTGGGTTATTTAAACACAATAATATTTACTACTGTTTGTCGGCTGCAATAGGAGCTACGATGTTATCTACCTAGACGGTCTCCAGCAACCTTGAAACTAGTGGAATTGTATATTAAGGTAGTTATAGAGGAAACTGGTTGAGCCTGTCTCCTTGCTTCGTACTCCGAAAAGTTTCCAACACGGAGGTCAGCAATATAAAAAAAATCCTCATTTACCTTCCCTATTTTTAGTAAAGTTATTTAAGACGTTTTCGCACTCCGAGTAATTAGGTTAAGGTTCAGTTTACATGTATAAATATCTATTGGATTGTCTCTCTCCTTTCTTTTCCCACTTATATCTCTGTCCATCTCCCTGTCCCTCCCCTCATCCTTTTTTCCCTCGGCTTTCTCCTTTCCCCTATATTTTTATTTATATAGTTTAACTAGCGGAGTCCAAATCCGCGAGTTCTAGGTCCTGACCTAATACTTCTACTTACAATCAGCTGATAATAATAGAGTATATATTTCTCGAAATAAGTCTCCAGACCAGTTTATTTCTTAAATTACACTTCGCAGAATATCTAATTTCCCACAGGAGTGACGCCGTAACTTTCGGCCCCGTTTTAAAACTGTAATAATTTCACTTTGTGTTACGAAAACATTGTTGTAATTATTAATATAAATTACTCCTCTAACTTATTGTTTATCTTTTAGTTTAATTTAAAGTATAATTTTAGTAGTTTTTTTTAAAACAACAAAGTATATAGTTTATGTGATGCTTGTTGGATGAGAAGTTAATTGAATTAATAATCATATGTTTTTCCTGTGTATGATAATATACTACAGTTTATATTAGTTTAAATCTAAAATATCAGAAAATAAATTAGCTTGTTCAGCTGATGGTATAGTGATAATAAATGATAATAATATGGCGCTGGTAAGAATATTTAGATAACTTCTAACTGGTGGAAGGTCTCCATTGCCGGAGATGAATTATCCGACAAAACAGTAATTATAATTTAGACATGTTTTTAACACAAGCACAAAGTTTATTATTACAATAGTTTTTCATATACGTTAAGTGTAAAAGTAACGTAAAAGAGGAATAAATACTAAGATATAATTTACTGAAGCCCAAACAGCAGTGTGCAAACATTACTGTGTTCCAGTTTTAAGAGTAATAACTAGTTAAATTACTGAAATTACGCAATTTAATACATATTAAGGCGACGAGCGTAATGTGGTTACCATTAGATGAACGTCTTTCTCATCTCAGGTGACAGAAGTAAAAACTGTAAGTAGTTTCATTATTAAATTCATACAGCGGCGTTGTGTAGTCGTGAAGGGATTACGCATCAGCTCTCAGCTTTTTGGGATGTTTTGGTGAGAGCTTGCAGAATAAGAAGTACGTCACGGATATGCGTAAGAGGGAAACCGTGTTAGAGTCTAAATCATTAATCCGCTAACAGGATCAAACAGGATAAGCGTGTTCGCGGGACTTTTAAGAGATTCCCTTGAATGAATTGCTTACGGAAACTTAACGCGGAGAGTTTACTTGACTTCATATTATTAACGCAGTGTTGTATTTACAATACTTAACTTAAATATTATGAATAGATAGATAAATTCTTCATTGCTCACATTATGGTGCAGTAAATATACTTAACTATACTTATTACCTAAATCGGCGAAGACGTTCTTATCACTATTAGCGATTTCTACCAAGCAACAGGAGGGATAAAAGAATAGCAGAGTAAGGAAAAAATAAATAGGCGAGAGCATTTATTTTAGATCTTTTCTATTATTAGAGTTTTTTTCTGTAATGTTTTCCCCTAATTATTTTTTGTGTAATTTTGTTATATTAGTTATATAAGTTTAGATCATAAAAAAAATATTTAGTTAATTTTTAAATTTAATTAACAGTTCAAAGGATGATTATATAGAAATATCAAGTGTTGCCCAATTGTTAAACTTATTATACATTCATTGATAATGAATGCAAGAATTATTTTTAATATATATATATAAGTACACTAGATTACTTTGGATAGTGATGCGTAATAGTCTAGATTACTCTAGCTTTCATATGTTTAAAGTAGCGTTTTCTTTTTTTTATTCTATAACGCGACTACACGAGCAAGGCCGACACCTAATGATGAGTGATACGCCTATCCATAACAACGTGACGGTGTTTAAGATGGTATACACTAACCTGCAAACGAATCGAATTCCATACAGCAGCAACCGTTGTTAGATCTCTGTTGCTGGAGACTGTCTAAATATCTCCACAACTCCTGTTTCTGCCGTCAAGCAGTAGTTTGAAAACATTACTGTGTACTAGTTTAAAAGGGGGTTGTATTTATTGAAATTTCTGGAGTAACGAGATCATATACCTTGTCTAAATACGACGTATACAATATGATGCTGTATATAGCATCTTAATCAGCGCCATCTATGGGCAGGCGTATCACTTACAACTTCGTCTGATAATTGTTTAGTTATTAGAAATGGTCTTGACTCTTTCCTTTTTAGAGAATACTTCGAGTCCCAGCAGTGGGTCTTATGGGTTTTTTATTATTATTATTATAATCAATTCATAGCGACAATATAAGGCATGAATTTTTAAAAAGCTTTCAGTATTTTCATATTGTATTGCGAATATCACAATATATATTAGTCGACTATTACGAGTTTATGGACGTCGCAGCGAACGTGTAGTGTAAACATTCATGTGTATGTTGTCAGCTAATATACAAGAAACTGTGCTCCCGTTTCCGGCTGAAGGCTCGCTGTTCAAATGTTTGTACATTCTGAGCTCTATCAGCGGGAACCTTCCCCTATTGTTTATTGCCAGCTCCATGCCAACTATTACAATGTATTTGTTTGGATTACAGCCAGTTTATTACCATATTATGAGATCTATTGTAACGTGCAATATCAATATCAGCGGATTTTGAATATGATGAAAGTAAACAACCTAACCGAAACGCATAATTAAATACCCAACCATTATTACTGGTAGATAGTATACACATATTGGAAATTTTACTCTGAATCGATGAATCTTTGTATTTGAAAGTTATTACAATTAAGATTAACCCATTTTTTCATTAATTACGAGGCGATTAGAGGAACAAGGCGCTCATCGCCTTGAGACAGTGTCAAGTCTCGTTGCCCCAGTAATTTCACCAGCATACACAGTAATGTTTCCATATTACTAATTGGCGGTAGAAACAGGAGCTGCGGTAGTACCTACCTAGATGGTTTATATATGAAAGACTTAGCAATAGTAATATATATCCTAATATTAGGTTGGTAAAGACAAAAAATTAATAAATTTGGATTTAATTACTACTACTTTACTGTCTTCACCTTCATTGTATATACTGTGTACTATTATAAGCAAAATATGATCAGCATAAAGATAACTAAGCAGCACGGTACTTCTTGAATTTAAGCAAGAATGAATACTTGGGCCGTAGCTGGGGATTGGGTCCGTTTACTTTGGCAAAACGCCCGCCCTCTAATTGGATCACGATAAGCATTATTTCTGACCTAATAAAGTTATTGTTCTTAGTCTAGGCATCAGGTTATTGATTCCTGTTACCAACAGCCGAGAGAGCATAGTTAAACAATCTTTGGGTTACTTTGCAAAATAGATAAAATTACGCAGATACTTAGTAATTTTTTAATATACTTTGATTCATTTTACAGTGAGAAGCAGGGTTAAGAATTTTTTTTATAATTCGACGAGACGAGGTTGCCGTTCACCTGATAGTAAGTGTTACATTGCCCATAAGATGACGCTGGTGAAGACACACAACACCACATTGTAATCGTCGCCTTGAAACGTTAGGTTTTTTTTTTTTTTTTTTTTGGGGGGGTGTGGTTGGTTTGGGCCCCCATTTTGGGGGGGGGTTATACACATCTCCCCCCCCC
>DWLS01003070.1:0-16523 GCA_018246255.1 Pachliopta kotzebuea | reverse complement strand
TGAGTCATCATGATGGAAGTAACCGTGACGTCAGCAATGCTGACGTCACAATTTTTAAAAACACTTCGGTATCGCCTACGACGACATATACATTAACACAGATTTATAAAGTGAATACATTTTTTTATCGTGGTAAAAGGATAGATTATGGCAAGGGCTGTTTTAACGCTATAAGCGATCTCTTCCAGGCAACCCAAAAGGACAAATAAAGAACCGGAGATATAAAATAAATAAATAAATAGCAGATCCAGTAACAAAAAAATATTTATAATAATAATTAAATAAATAAATGGAAGCAATAAATGTTTATAGTATATATAAAACAACACAAGCGACATAGCAATCTGTTATGGAAAGAAAATTAGTAAAAAAATTTCATAGTTATAAACACTTACTTTTTGTTTACTTGTGGTAAGTCTCTTTCTTGCTCATACTAAGACGTCTCTTTTTACTGCCAAATAGTAATGTGCAAATGTTACTGTGTTCCAGTTTGACGGGTTCTGTATGCTAGTGAAATTACTGGGGTAACGAGACTTAACACCACACGTCTCAAGGCGATAAGCGCAATGTATTACTGTATATACAATCTCTACCTATTACGTTATTATGAGCAGTCGTATCACTTACCATCAGGTGAATGCCATGCTCATTTCGTCGTTACTAAGATAAAAATAAAATACATTTTTAAAGGCTATTCCAAATAGAGGTCGGACCTCGAAGCATAGTAACTGTAGTGGTAGATTCCATGCTTCCTAATTGAAGTTACATGAGATCTAAAATCAGTGTTTAAATCCAGTGTTCTCTGTTTATGATGAAGCACACCAATTGAGAAAACATGTCCTCAGATGATGAAACGTGGTTGGCTAATTTGTGAAAAATACTGGATAGTTTAGATCTACGGAGAACATTTGATACGACTCGGTGAAACGCGGCCGAGGTTTTTTTTCCATTGAGATTAAAGAATGGGTACTATGTAGGCGCTATTACCGACCGGGGGTAGAAAAGAGTACGCGATAAATAGGCAAGGAGGCATTGAGGCTTCAGAGAGGAGTCGTTATTGCAAACCGAGGGCATTGTTGCTGGCCAATGCTGTGCTTTGCATTTGTTAACAGCGACAATATGAATCTGAACATTTTTTATAAACCGTATTTATTTTTCAGACGATTGCATAAGATATTTTAAACAAATAAAATATTTTCTTTTCTCACACAACAGGAGTAGAATAGAAGAACGTTCATATACGACAAATAAACCTCGGACGATTTAGCAGACATCACAGGGTATTCAAACCTTGTGGCAACGGGAAGTTGCGTTATTCCCTGATTGGTGAAGCTTACTTTGGTAACGAATATAAGAAAGTATAAGTAATGATTAATTAATTCGCTGACAAATAATGCAAAAGCTCATTTTCATCCTTTAACTTATCGATAAAAAAACTATATTCACTTCAATTTAAAATTTCTTTGTATATAATTACTAATGTTATTTGAATAGAAAATATAATGATTTCCCCTTTTCACCACCGGAGGACAAGGCGCACGGCTAGACTCCATCCTTATGTTGTAAACATCTCCAGTTTACGTGTAAAGAGGTTTAGCTCCTCGTTTTTAATACAAACAGTTAAGGAGTGGAACAACTTGCCGGCGTCAGTGTACCTGTCCAAATACGACGTGGATATACAAATCAAGAGTCAATAGGAATTTGCTAGATTAATGCACTATACTACCATAGGTCACATCAACACTTAATACTAGATGGGTTCGTAGTCAAGCTTTGACCTATATCTTAAAAAAATTGCTTCATCTCTTCACTAATCCGTAAACAGAGTGTGGGAGGGATAGATATTAAAATATTCAGGTAGCCTAATCATTCTGTGTTCATCATCAGTCATTTTATGAAGCTTCATTTAAAGTTAGGTTGCAGCATCATGATTTGTTGTCGTCGCCAAAGGATACGTTTGGTCAAGACTATGTCGCTTAATACAATCATTAGAGATGAAAACGAGGCTGCGATACCAACAAAAGCATACCTTAACGAGCGATTTTTTAAGAACTTCAACAAAATAATGTATACCAAAGGCTTAATGTCAGCAGGCGTTCTCTACCAGCCAACCTTTGGAGAGGTGAAAGGAAGAGGGTTCAAATAAAACAGGTAGACGGAGAGAGGACAAGGTAGAGAGATATTAATTTCTTTTGGAGTTTTAAACATTTTACGTTTTTTTTTAATTATTCATACAAATACTTTTGTACTTAAACCTCCACGAATGTTCATTACAGTGAATTAGATATAAAACCCTTACAATCCTCTTTTTGCTTTCTTTAGATCTGCCTTTGCTTTCTATACATCTGCTATTAAGAATGTGTCGGATTGAGAACTTTTTTCTCAAGTTTATTTGCCGACTGCCTAATCTTTTGATTATCTCTCAGACATTTATCAATACATAAAATGAATATAGTATACGGTAGAAAATATTTACCTTTCACCATACCACTAACACGTATATCCCCTGTTACTGATTTACATAAAAAAATCTTACTTTGTGACAAAACTGGAAAACTGCTCTTACAACTTGAAAATAGCAGTAAGTAAAGTAAACCTTTCAATGTTGTTTTTGGGGGAAAGTATTATATTATTATTCCATTCACGTCGTAATCGTAAAACTCAAGTTCATAAGCTTTTTTCTTGGAAACTTAACAACAAAAACTTTCCTGCAAAAACCGGCAAGAATATTTATTTTACAGTTCCATTGGAAATACTATATTTTCATTATTATTAACTTAATCTGATCATGGCTTACATGGAACATATATATTACATGGAACATATATATTAATATAAAAAGTCTTTACAATTCCATTTCTATAATCATAAGATGGGCAAGGCGTTCACCTGATGGTAAGTGATATAGCCTATGAAGGTATACACAAACTCGTTGCTTTGAGATGTAAGTCTCATTACCCCAGTAATTTCACTAGCATATAGCCCGCACAGTAATGTTTGCTCATTACTATTTAGTCTATTTTTAGTCTTTTGTAACAAGTAGTGTTTTGGCTAAGTTACCTGCTATAGGAAACGAATAGACGCTTCAAAATCTGGTCCAGTGTAAGGTATGAATGTATCCTTGATCAGATCATAGAACCGATAACTTCTCTATAAAACTAAAGGGTTTAAATAAACTTATCATTACTAGCAACTTTTATAATATAGCTGATTTATTCCATATTCTTGCTGTTAGACAGGCCAAAAACGGTTATGTACAATCTCACGTAAATCGCGAATTACAGGATGTTGACGTAATACCACTAGCAATATATATCACCAGCATACTCTTAACATCTAACAAACGGATATTTTAATTTTTTTTTATCTATAATTGTATTCTTTATACGATTATAATTGATTAAAGAGTATACAAATATCATTAATTCTGTTCCAGGAACTCATAGAAGCTCTTGACTCCGGAGGCTGGCTCAGATTCGGGCTTCTAACCTTCACCCGGGCTTAAGCTCAGATGTCTTAGCTTTTGTGGCAGAGATATTATTATATGATTATATATTATATATATATTATGGGATTAACCCAAATTTACTAACTATAATACATTTGTATGATACTCAATAGTGTTTTTAGTAAAGCTATTTTTTAATTACGCAGGAGTTATGCTAAAATTAATACACTAAACATATCAAAATTATGTTTAGTGTATTTATCTCTTTCAAGTAATTAATATCCATTTGATCAAATTTATGAATATTGGATTCATTAATAAATAATTCTACTTCATGAATAGTTAATGTTATAAGAAACCTCTACAAATGGGAATTGTTCAATGCAATCACATTGCAGAATTTAGATGTGGTTTTTTAATGTCACACTTTCAATTTAATGTACGTAGAAATAAAAGATTGAAACATCTTTTATATCTACCTTCTGCTCCAACATCTGCATCATATCCGCCGAAAACGTCCGACCGCCTGCTATGACATCCGCACTTACTTTTTATAACTTTTTCATTTTTATCTCCTTAGCCTCTGTGTTATTGCTCATAATCTAAACTACTGTAATATTGTACATAAAGTTATTACTTTTAACTTGATAGCTGAAATATATTGTTTAGTGTCCGGTATGATATGTTAACGAAGCTTCACTTAATTGATGAACATACTCATAAACTTCTCTTACATATTTAATAGTGAGATCCGTGTCCAGCAGTAAACAAGAGGTCTGCGATGATAACCTTTATCTTTCTGGACCTATCATTAATTGACAGGGGCGGTGGGTTAACAAGTATTTGTGATTACAAGAAGCCGGTGAACTGATACAATGTTGTTTAATAGCATTACACTACATTGTATCAGTTTCTTTACTTTAATCTTGGGAGGATAAATCAAGTCTTAAGTGATCGAACTATACCTATATTCTTTATACTGCTTATGTATCGTATTATTTTCAAAAGAATGTCTAAGTGAAAGGCTATAGAAATACAAATTTACTTTGACCTACTTTAAACTATTTCTTCTTTTTAGTATCTTGCTTTTTAAAAAATTACACATGTATGAGATGCAAACAACTTTAGTTTTATCGTTTACCTATTTAGGTGTTATAGATACGTCTTGTATCGTATTAGATAATGTACGCCGATGTCGCTTAGATGTAAAATGTTAACGGAACCCTGATATGTATTTTCTGGCAACTACATGGATAGAAGAACCACGTTTTATATGTAAATGCGCTTTTCGTTTGCAAAGTGCTCTCTTGAAGGAGCTGATTCTGCACTGTGACAGAGAATGAATTTTACTTTGAATAGTTTGCGTTGGTGCAGTCAGAAATAAGATGCGCCCGAACTTAAATACAATATGATATGTAAATTATGTGTCAACGGTTCTATACGGTGGTCTGGGTTTAAAGATTTATAACGTCCAAAGTATAATAACATAACTACAATCCACTAACGTTTATCAACCTTTAAATGCTGGATACCTTTACCCCTATTTCATATAATATAACCATTCTAATAAAATTGTGAATAGTATTGTAAAATTTCATGTTACACGTATCTTAAATCTAATGTATAAGAAATGTGGGAAACTAATATCTGATGTTATTAACGAAACGAAGAAATTCGTCGTGGAACAGCCCGTTGCATAGATACACGTCTCGTTAGCCCAGTATTTTGGGTACAGCGATCCGGAACACAGTTATGTTTGCTGAATACTGCTCGGCGGCAGAAAAGGCGCTGCGGTACCTCCACAGACTACTGCGAAGTAGAGCGTTGAATTTAAATCGTTTCAGTAATTCAAATTCAAAGCTCAAGTCAAACATCCGTAAAGCCAGATGTACATACATATCTATGGACGTACCAAGCTCCTTGCCTACCCACTTCTACATCTTATTTATTGCTTTTTCTAGACCGCGACTACATACTTTGAAAGAAAACTAACACTAATATTGTAATTTAGGTATTTCTCCAGAACAAATACATATTTAGATGTAAATATTGATTATGTAGTTGTACATGTAATTTTTTTATTCCTAACTTTTGTATATTTAACAACCTATAAAGGCTTTCCCTTTCAATAAGGTTAGCTGTTAGAAATCTCAAAGTTAGTTAAGCTCCCTTGTACTATTCTATTTCCATGCAATTATTATCTGCTGTTCTTCATCAGCCGATAGACGTCCACAACTGGACATGGACCTCCGCCAATAATGGAGGATTTAGGCCGTCTCCCACGCTGGCCCAATACGGGTGGTGACGGGGAGCCTCGTATGTTGATCAGCATCACCGCGTTCAATAAGGTTGACTTGGGTGCCGTGAGTTAATATGTTGGACGCCTTATACCCCCTATAGCCGTTACTTTAAAAACGTACAAACTTAGAGGTCGAAAGTAATTTCATTTATTATTAACATAACATAAACAACATGAATTTTATCATTTTCTTATCGTTGGAAATATCTGTCTAGAATTCTCTTTATAGGAGAAGGATACTCCCAGTAGTGGAAATAATGTGGGTACCGTTTATATTTTTTAAGCAAATACTGAAACTGTTTATTATTTTGACATAAATTTACAATCAGATGGAAAATCTAAAACGCAGATTTGAAAAAAAATACTGCTGGAACTCGAGGTCCCACTAGGATGAGGAGACATGAGCATAATCCTTCACACTGGCAACGTACGGATGTCCTTCTCCTCGGAAACTGTTATTCCTGCAAAAACTCAAAATAACAGGGGGAGGTTGCTCTTTACATCGAACTGTCGCCATTTTGTAAGCAGTAAACACCTAATTATTAAAGGAAACCCATTATAAGTATGATTATGTGATGAATATAATTATTTTTTATCGGTTGAAATGATGATGACGATGAATATGATGATAATTACTTTTACTTTCAATGGAATTTATTAAATCACAGTCGTTCCTCTTCATTTTGTGGGTAAGGGCCTGTTTATTTTCTTTCTATATACTCTATGTTTCCTTTCCTTACTGTTCTACTTTCTATTTTTTTTCACTATTTTTATCACATCTTGCAATATTTAATGATTTAGTAGCGAGTTTCGTCTTCTGTCATCAGAGATACTTTCAATAGTTAGGAACCACTGAAAACTTCCTCAACCATAAATGACGGAGATTACATATGTAGATACATATCATATATCCGATAGATGTTCACTGCTGGACATAGCACTCCCTTAGTAGTGGGAGGATTTGGGTCATTTTTCACTAGGGTTTCCTAATACGGGTTGGTGTGGAGCCAGAGCCTCGTTTGTTGATTAGCAGGGTGCGTCACGAGCGGGTACAGTTGTCTTGGGTCCCGTGAGTTGTGTGGGACCCTTATATATTCATATACATAATTTATTTTCTCCGTTCTCAAATTTAAGGTGATATTAATGAAATATCCTGTCTATCATCTTACATATTATAAGTCTCTTCAATATTATAAATTGATTTTAGTTCAACACAGCACCTCAAGGAATCAAGCCAACCTCATTTGCTCGTGGTGCACCCTGCTAATCAACAGATGAAGCTCTAGCTTCGTTACAACCCGGATTGAACCAGCGTGGTGGGAAATAGCACAAATCTCCTCACTATAGAGAGAGGTTCATGTCCGATGGGAAACGTCTATTAGCGGATGAAGATTTTGGCTTAATTAGTTCTTTGTTCTAGGATTTTTAGTTTCTAGATGATATTTCATATCTAGTCATAGCATTGACTTAATGTGTCATATCCCTGAACTATTTATTTTCGTGTCACTTACGCGATGTTATAGAGGCGGTGCCATATGTTCCTTGGAAAATTGCCCTTACATGGGGATATTGTAATAAAAATTGCTTTCAGAAGACAAACTTAATAAAACTTACGCGAATATTCCCAAAGTGCTTCGGACCATGTTTATACTGAACTTAAATTTGTCAACTTAGGTTAAGTTTGCAAAAAAAAACTTAATTCAATCAATCGAGACAGACACCCTGGATTAGACTTTAAAACTTACTCAATTATTTTTCTTTTTTTTGGAAACAGTTTTAGTTCCGTATATATTTAAAACTCTTATTTGAACCAGAAATAAGGAGATCCGCAGAAGAACTAAGGTCACCGACATAGCCTTAAGGATTGCTAGACTTGAGTGGCAATGAGCCGGGCATATTGCTAGGAATGATGGCTGATGGGGCAGTAAGGTCCTTTAGTGGAGGCCGCATACTGATAAACGTAGTGCAGGAAGGTCCACTGGCGGAGGTTGCAGGAATCCGCTGGATTCAGACAGCGCAGGAATGATTTGAGTGGAGGTCTTTGGGGGAGGCTTATGTGTGATGCTGATGATGATAATTTGAACCCTAGTTTGCAACCTCATCGATAAAAGAGATAAATCGATAATGCTTTTGTAAAATATTAAACTTTTTTTATTTCTTCTTAAGCGCCGGTATTTGAGTGAAATTATCATTAATACCCCCATCTCGTCATGTTACAATCGCCATCAATATCTACATCATCTCTCATTAACATCAGGGGTTGAATGTAGTGGGTGATTCTCTGCCGTCCGTCATGATAATGTCTTTAAGACTGTGTCGTTGGGGAGTTAATTAATTGGAATCATTTCCGTTATTAATCACCCCTATCCAGAACATTCGTGTTGTCATTTATCAATATTGTTCTTCGTTCACCACATAATTGTTATATGTATTATTTTTATGACCGCGTATTATTTCGCTCAATGTTGGATTTATAATAGATGGTTGTATCTAGTACGAGGAAAGCCCTTAACAAACATATTAATAAGAATAGTCGTATATATTTTATATATCTATATTTGAAAGATATTATCATTAACTTATTTGAGATTTCAGTCTATTTTTATTATGTACGGTGAAGGAGTACAAAAATTTATTGTCGCTAGTACTAATAAATTCCTAATAAATATACCAAGTGGGTGTCTTTAAGAGAAGGGGAGATTGCAATAAAACTGCGATATATACAGTATCTAACACTTGAGAAGTTGTATGCCAAAAAATTATGAACAAATCAAATATCATAATATATTATAAACATGTTAATATAAGTTCTCCAAAACGGAAATTTTGCTTATTCGCAGAAAGCATTTCTTATTCTTCTTCCCTGCCTCTTCTATACATGGAAACACATCTCAATTATAATTCCTCTGTCTGTAAAGGACCATATAATGGTCTCGTGTTTTGACTATAAACACAAAAAAAACGAATGATTAATTTGCTTGTGGGCCTTGAAAAATATCAGCAGTAACTGTAATATACAAAAGGAAATCAGGATTTATGTTAAGTCCTGAAACAGACTCAATGTCATAAAAGCCTATTTCAAAAAGGTTATATATAGCAACAATTTGGAGCGAGATATTACAATCTTAAACCTAATAAGTAACAAGCCGCCGGAGCTTATACTTTGTAGAGCTTTTAGAAAGTTTATAGTGATACTAAGCTGTCGAAGTAGCAATGTCTCGCTGAAAGTAATTCCTATACCGAAGATGAGTTCTTGTGATATATTTAGAAATATCATCTAGTAGATTATCTTTAGGAGTGATCAGTAAACACGGTGCTGGCTCACGGCAGAGCGAGACAGAGATACCTTTTCCCTTCGACAAGAATTAGCATTCCGCTCGCGGACATTTTGAAGAATTCGCCTTCTTTCCTTCAGAAATAAAGGCGTAACATTTTAATACCCATCGCGCCTGAGAATATTAATGGAGCCATTAATATCACAAGCAATACCTACTCTACTACCTCTTAAAGGACTGGATATGATTATTTTATGTTGATAATAATACTTATATTTACGTATTATTACAAAATAACACCATAGTCTAAAATATAACTTAAAATATAGTACATAATAATCAGAACGGGTTAAACGGCGTTACTAGGGAGAGGCCTTTTTTGCCGCGGGAATATCGCCTAAAGACACCCTGCTTCTGAGGGGAAGTTAGGGTTATATGATATTTATGCCCACTTAAACTCGGTAGTCATCCTTCGTGTATTGTGGAAGACACGGAGATCTCCTATCGAACTCAATGGTGCCTCGTTGCACTGCTAAGCACGTCCCAGGAAGAGCAGTGTGCTAGGACAAAATACGAGACCACTTCGTGCCTGGGCTCACTGAATGAGCAGTGAGGGCCGAAAACTCTTTTAGTCGCTTACCTTTACCTTTACCTTAGTCCTATTCTTAATGGCCCGAGACTACAAGGCTAACTAGAGAAAGACCTATATCGAGTGAGACTACTACGGGCTGTTGATAAGAGAAACTCATAATTTCAATGGAAATTCCTAACCAACGTTACAAGGCGAAGAGAACAATGAGGTATTATGTAAACATCCTAACTTCACTTCCTCATACACTTAACATCAGGTGAACGTTCCACTCGTTTCGTTTAGTTCTATAAAAAAATACCATGATATATTACGGCATATATCGTAGCCGTAATATTTTTTTCGTCATTTATACACAGTAGAGCCACAAGTACACCTGACTAAGGAAAAATGTGGATATTTACGTAATCGCTGCCAACCTGTCTCTTTTTACATCACCACAGACACCTTAATCCACTGCTGTACCAAAACATTGCGAATGTCTTAAGTGAATTACAGCGATCAATACACGGCCACACTCGCTCTCAAGTGCTTGCAAATGTAACAGAAGGGGATAATTAAGTTACGCTTTTACCGAAGAAATAACTAAATATTATACATAAAATCAACGTTACATAAAATCAAAAATATACCAATTTCTTTTATACCACAAAACCACGAGAGGATACGAAAGGTCACCTGGTGATAATATCTACATCTACTCATAATATTAACGTGCCACTTAAGAGTCTTAAGAAATTTACTAGTGGTAGGTCTCTGTTCACAGAGATGATTTAGGTAGGTCACCCAGCTCCTATTTCTACCGCCAAATAGTAATGTGCAAACACTACTAGAGGGGCTGACACAAATCTCTCCATAATAAGAGCAGACCTGTGTCCAGTTTGCAGTTGTGTTCCGAACAGAGATCCCGTGACCTCTCCAAACGCTGAGGACGACTACCGTGGGGGTTTTAGTGGGTAAAAATCAACACATAACCTTGATTTGTCCTCAGTAGGTATATTTACGAAGATTTCCCCCTCGAAAAAAAGAAAAAGGCCTGTGTCCAGTAGAGTACGATGCAGGAGGAAGGGGGTACTAGTGAAATTACTGGGGTAACGAAACTTAATATCTTACGTTTTAAGTCGATCAGCATAATGTGATGGTGTATATACCACCTTAACTAACGCCTCGATGTTATGAGCTAGCATGTCACTAACCATCAAGTAAACGCCTTACTTGTCGCCTCGTCGCAATGTTTAATTTCTTTAGTAATCAGACAAGTTTTCTACTGAAGACAACTGCCAGGTTATTCTGTAAGTCAAATTCCCTTATAACCCTGACTTTCGAAGATTCTTCTATCAACTTAATATAAAGAAAGGTGTTAGAGTATCTTTTGTACGTAACTTTAATAAATAATTACAATACGTATACTCACCATCATGAGAATCGTAGATGAAGATGACGTTTTTCCATCCATAGTAAGTTATTGTGTCTATGACGGCCCGATGGTAGTCTGGACGCAAGCTCACGGCGTGGTCTGACAATCCTGAAGATGGCCGAATCACCTGCGAATTTTCAGCTTTATAAAAAAACAGAAAAAAATTAGGTCATGGTGACAGTTAAAAGATCTTTTATTTGGTGGAAGAAATTTTCAAAGGATATTCTACTTTTTGAAAACCAAGTGTGATTTCCTTCTTGTAAAACCCCTCGGTGCTCTCCTTCAGAGCGTAAGGAGAGGCTCCGGGGTTTTCTATGAAACTCGCCGGTACACCTCTTCATATTGAATTAGCATTAAAAAGAAAGGACAAATTTATGAACCAGGAGACTGTTTTAGGTGCCTTCTTAGAAAGGCAAAGCCCACTTTTACGCCTACCTTTCTGACTCCCAAATCAGAACCACTCTGTGTGATGGTAAACATATAAGGCACTGAGGCGGTGGTGGAGGACGTATATGTAAAAGTGTTCGAGTAAATAAAATTATCATCATCATCATCTCATATACGTCCACTGCTGGACATAGGTGTGCTTCAATAATAGAGGGATTTGAGCCATCTCCTCCCACGCTGACCCAATGCAGTTTCGTAGGGAGCAAGAGTCTAGGTTTAGTGGGTAGGGGCTGCCCAAGCCGAGTCCCACACATCTCTCCCCCCCGTAAAAAAAGGGTCCACTAAGAGCAGGAGAGGTTGGCTTAGGTCCCGTATGGTGGGTGATGTGAAGGAAACTATCAATAAATGTTTTCAGAACATTAAGGAACTTGAGTTATTCCGAAAAATCTTATTTTGTAAACTTGAGACGAATGAAATTATATAATATACAATAGGTTAAGTGTTTTTCAAAACACATAAACATGGGAATATTTCGCTATTTGTTTGCCAGTAATATTAGAGAAGGCTTACTTCTTCTTTAACAAATTGTTTGTGTATTAATAATTCAAGTATCATTAATTATATGAATTAGTACATACATAAAGTAATAACCAGAATCTATTAAATTTATATAAGGTGTCGATGTTTATCTCTGTTGTTTCAGTGATCATAAGTATAGCATTTTTTTGCGTGTTTCAACCTATAATCGGTTGATGTTTTTTTTTATACCACTAAGATTGCAAACAGGCATACGGCCTGTCTAATGGTAAGCAGTTACCGTTGCGTATAGACGCCTGCAGCACCGGAGGCCACACTGGCGCGTTGCTGACCCCAGATGAATCTTATCACGCCCTTTTTGAAAGACTCCATTTCGTAGTTCCTTGGACAAACCTCAGCAGGTAATTCATACCATAGCTTGATGATTCTTGGGAGAAAATTTCTCTGAGACCGGGTCTAGATGATAAGTGTCTTTCCTTATTTTTCTACAAACTTTGTGATCTTAAATTGTTCAAAAAAATAACAATTTTTTACAACTTTCTTTGCAAGTTTTCTTTTTGTACCTCCAAACAAATGTTTATAGTTTTATAATTGGTATTATCACATTAATTGTTATTACATTAATCTCATCACCAACCCGCATTAGGCCAGCGTGATGGCAGATAGCCCTAATCCTCCCATTATTGGGAGAGGCCTATGTGAAGCAATGGACGTCTTTCGGATGATGATGGTTGTAATAATAGCATGTGCAGCAAATTATTCTAATATTAACATCAGTCTGTTCTGTTCAGAACTGAAAAAGTGAAAAATTATAAACGTTTTTGTGTCAACGTCAAATAATTTTCTAATTAGGTCAAG
This sequence comes from Pachliopta kotzebuea, assembly GCA_018246255.1. Classification (NCBI taxonomy): domain Eukaryota; kingdom Metazoa; phylum Arthropoda; class Insecta; order Lepidoptera; family Papilionidae; genus Pachliopta; species Pachliopta kotzebuea. The sequence goes on along the minus strand of DWLS01003070.1, from coordinate 3,713 downwards.
TTATGTTAAAGAAAATTAAAAAATACTTTGAGTAATTTAAGAACTACGTCCTTAATCTGAAATTATTTGTATGGTAAAACGTTAAATTAATTTCAGCGTTTAAATAATTGTCCACCATTTCGAATTTAGCAAAAAGCGCCTTCGGTTTTTATGCCGCAGTATTTCTGTTTGGTAATATTGCGGGTATGTTACTGACGGCATGTGTAATTCGATTTTTTTGCAATATTTTACAATCAAGATCCTTTTACGTATTCCAAACATATTAAATTATAGTTGAAATTGTAGCTATGAATTATACAGACAAAAAATTTGTGGAATATTAAAACTTTGTCCAATCTTTTTCGAAAATAAAAGGCAGCCAAATAGGTTTTCATTTACATAACGTTACAGAAATTAAAAAATACATATTAATGAAATTGTTAATTACTCCCATATATTCAAATTCACCACTAATAATGCGTAGTAAATTTAAATGCTTTACTTGAAATTCTTTGTAATTTTGCATGAAGCGTCTACAAAATTTTCGCTGCGTTGTATTATTTAGTTATTTTTGCAAATGTAATATCGAAACGTTTATATTAATTTCATTATAATGTATTTGTTCCCTGTTTCTTTTAACCTTCTATAAGTTTACGGCTTGTTGATACAAAATTTTCTTTTATATCAAAAAACCGTAAACTCATTCAAATCAATTAAAATTTTGTTTCCAATATTGAATTAACCTTCAATAGTACTGTAATTATTGAAATTTGACAAGTGTTTGTTTTATTTGAGTGCAGAGATAGGTCTCTTTGTTACACTAGTTTCTCACACTTCTAAACATGTTTGTCTATTACTTTATTCATATAAAGATAGAGGCGGAACTATTTGCACAAAAATATATTTAGTTTGCTATTATCACTTGACTTTAATTAACACTGTTTGTTGAAATTGCACTAAAAGTAATTTAATTTAATATAAAAAAAATATAAATAGCTAACTGCCCGAAAAGTAACATAGCATGGTTATATTTAACCATAAAAAGACAATTTTCCACCTCTGAAACCAGGTTTATGGCAGCCTGTTAAAAAGGAAGGGTTCCTACCTACATGTAGTCGTTATCTAAAAGGAAAATTTTAAGGAAAAAATGTTCTATTCCTCGTGAGTAATATTTCCCTATAAACTACAGGATTGCTCACAATGATTTTAAAGTACTGGCGTAAAGTGATAATTTTCCAGATAGAACTCGGGTTTTGGTTGGAAAAGTTTTTTTTTCTTTTATCCCCCATAGGACTGACGCTCCAAGGATTTAAAATTAAGAAAGCGCGATGTGGGTTTCGCTTTAGACAAAACTCATAACCGTGAACTGTCTGGTTGACTTCAGGAAACAAAAGGAGGACTCCGTTTATTGTTTGCTCTGGCTACGGGCGGTTGAATGCTCACTCACTTCCAGTAATGTGGCTACATTGTTTTTATTTTCTATATTTCTTTTCTTGCTCATTCAAATGTACGATGTACAAAACGGATTAAGTTTCTCTTAATTCCTTCCGATTGTACGTACATCCTTTATCTCTTACTAACATATAACATTTATTTCATATGTAAATAAGAGTAACGTTGTAGATGGTGACGCATATTCACACAGAAAATTTTGGTTCTGATTTAAGGCGAGTTTGAACGAAACCATTTCGGAGCTGAACTAGAAACTTTCTTATAACAACGTGTTTAGTGGTTTATCACTACCCTATGTCTCCTCTTTCTCTTTCCACTTATATCTCAGTCTATCTCTTAGACTCTCCTCTCATCCTTTTCCCCTCAGCTTTCTCGTCTTTCTTATATTTTTATTTATGTAGTTCAGCTTGTGGAGTTCGGATTTGTTAGCTTTGAGATCGATGAAGCCTTCGCGGCTATAATATTGGCCAAGGGCATCAAAATCACCATAAAAAAAAATACGCCACGGCGCACAATTATTGCTAGTACCGATGATGCTAATGTACATAGCAATCAATGCCTGATTTCCATTTTTTTTTAGGTCATTAAAATAAATTTATAACAGTTAGGCACTTAACCCATAATCCTTAACATGACTTATCTTGTAAATCTAAGCTGTCGCTGTAGGGTGCTGCGAAATCTAAAAACTAGGTGAATGGGTCACATCGATAGCGATTTAATCACGTCCTTAAGAACAATATATGTATATACATTTTAATATTAAAAATGTTTGTTCATCATTATCATTATCAGATGAGAAACACCTACTGTTGAACATAGGTCTCTCCTAAAGACTTCACTACATTTCCACTCCGATTAGTCCTGCGCTGTTAGTATCCAGCAGGTCCCTGCGATCTTTACCAGGTCATCGATTCACCTCGTGGGGAACCTTCTAGTAAGTTTAGGCAAAATGTTTGTCCATCATTATGTGACGTGATAACTCAGTATGTAAAGGGATCCTACGTATGTGGTTGGGGTTTAAGTTGGATCTCCATTGCGCTTAAGGTTCCGATGAAGGAAAACAATATAAACTAATAAAGGAAAATAGTATATTCGGTAGTTTCACTGGTGGTAAGTATCTATTGCCGGAGACAGTCTAGCCGCAGCTCCTATCACAGCCGCTAAACAGTACTGTGTTCCAGTTTGAAGGGTGCTGTAAGCTGACCTTACTTGGGTAACGAAACTTAACAGCTTTCGTTTAAGACCATAAGTAAAGTATGGTGTTGTGGATAAAACCATTTTCACATGCGCTATGGTTTTATAGGCAAGTTTATCACTTACAATCAGGGGAAAGCCTCGTCGAATAAAAAAATAGTACAACAGTCTAGTACTTACTATATAACCTTTCATTTTGTTTATTGTCATCATCAGTCTTTTTCAAACCTCTGCTGGATATAGACCTTCCCCAATGTCTCCCTTCCTTATTTATTGTAATAATATAAAAGCTATTTTTTTCTATACCACTAAGTTGACTAACAGGCATACGCCTTGATGGTATGTAGTTACCATAGCCTATAGACGCCTGCGACACCAAACGCCCCTGGCACGTTGCCGACCGGGAATCTTCATCGGTGAATACCGCGAGCTGATGATGTATAGTATATTTTTTTAAGTAAATAAAATGTGAAATATATGTTCGTTGATTCATATATAAAATACCTAAATTCGTAGTTGTGAATTCACACAATGCGCCCGCAAAACTGTAATAATTGTGCACCATTCCACTGCACTTAGTGTACAATTTGAGCGGAATCGCATCAGCCGTTTCGCTGGAGGAAGCGGCAGCGGTCAGCGGAGCGGCTTCGCATTGCGCTAACTGATTCGGAAAATGCACCACTATTCAATTACTACTCTGACAAGACACCTCTTCAAACTGTTTTTTTATTCACAATACGTAGTAAATTAGTGATACGCTTGCTCATAACATGCCGCTGGTTAAGACGCCTTGAGACGTAAGATGTTAAATCTCGTTACCCCAGTAATTTCAAATACATCAGCCTTCAAACCGGAACACAGTAATGTTTGGCATTACTTTTTGGCGGTAGAAATATGAAACTGTATACGTAGTTTTTTTCTTAGGAAGTATAGTGTTCCGCATAATTCACAGGACCCTTTTTTTTTTTTTGTGGGGGGAAAATGCCTACGCACTGCCCTCCTCCTGCCTCTGGACTGTGTGGGACTCGCACCCACTAAAAACCCCCCCGTGAGCCCGCCTCCGCGTTGTTGGGGCAAGGTAGGGTCGC
>DWLS01003069.1:0-16525 GCA_018246255.1 Pachliopta kotzebuea | reverse complement strand
CAACGCACTGGCATCGCTAGTGACCGTGGGCGGCGGTGAAACACTTACCATCCGGTGACCCGTCTTGCGCGTTTGCCTCTAACATGTTATAAAAAAAAAAAAAAAAAATTCCACCTGTATCCTTGTAAATTTTTACTAAAATTAATTAATACAAATAATACATAATAAATCTCTACTAGGGTTTATGTAAAACAATATAAATATTTAATTTTATGTGAACGATCCGTATCCAGTAGTAGAAGCATCGGATGATGCTTTAATTTTGCCATTACTGTAGATTTACCAAAGTGAATTATATACACATAGATATTGACTAAATAATATAGTATAGTCATTGTTTATTTTAAATTACAATTTATATCATTTAGTTTTATCTATTAATAAAAGATTTTAGTTGAAGGTTTTAATTTGATTTTTAGTTTTACACACCCAAGATAGTTTTAGTTATATGTTTTTATTATCAAAACAACATTGTTTACAACTGTATTACGATTTTGTCTAAGTCATATAATTGCAAACGCTACAGCGCCAGCATACAGGCGACACTGACCTCCGGCGTCTCAAGTACAAGAGGTCATTACCTCGTGTGCAGTGTTGCACTTTGCACAGTATCGAAATGACGTTGCGATCGCCTAAATTATGGTCCTGTAACACAGATATTTATCGTGTTTTAAACAGCTTTTATATGCACCTAACCAAAATTTATTATTTAATTTAATGTGACATTAATTTTTTCAAAACATGCATTCATTAGTATCTTTACGTATCTAAATTTCAAATTAATGATATAATTCAAAATAATTTTAAGCTCTTTTAAGTTTTATTTTCTTCAAGTTATAATGCCTAACTTCAATTTTAACGTAAAATCTTTATGAAATGTTGAGGACTGTTAATATTTTGACTTGTGTACGGTCAAGCAATTTCTTAAGCACACCTTACTCTTGTTCTACTTTTTGGAAATATGCTTACTTTTACTTTATGAAAACATAGTAAATGTAAGGTGGTTGTTAATTAAATAAGATAACTTCGCAAGTCATTATAAACTAAGTTTTTTTTTATCCTACGAAGCGAATAGAGAAGCGGGAGTCCACCTGATGGTAAGTGATACACTTGTCCATAACATCGTAGCGCTTGTTAAGTTGGCAACTACAATGTACTCTTTACCTTAAAACATAAGATTTTAAGTCTTACTACCGCAGTAATTTTATTAGCATACAGCACCCTTCAAACCGGAACACAGTTATGTTTTCACATTACTGTTTGCCAGCAGAAATAGGAGCTGTACTGGTACCTACTTAGATGGGTGTCAATAATGGAGAACCAGTAAGTCGTATGTCAAATAGTGTTAACTAGGTTAGAATGATGAAGTGTAAGACTAAATTTGTTATTAACATAAATAAATATTTTTGTAACAAATCATTGTCGCTTGCTAAATTATATTATTAACATGTTTTTTTTAAACTTTCCACTTTACTTATGGTATGTTAAATTCAACGTCGGATTGTTAACAATATATAATGATTAATGTAAACGAGCATTATTATTAGTTTTTGTTCTTCCTTGTTCAATGGTCCTTGTAAAATATGCCACAAAGAAACCTTCAACGGCTTTTAATCGGCTAAACTATTTCGCCAAGCTTTTCAAGCTGTGAGACCGGAAATCGATTAAATTCCATGTAAATTACATACGCACTTCGGCAAACCAAATGATATACAAATCTACGCGTGGGAAATGAAAAAAGATTGAATGTTTCGTATAATTTATTTCTGTACACATAGCGACTTTAAGTAATAAAGTAATTAATACATAAAATAAAAATCTTATATTTCTTAATAGTTTCAGCGATATCATGAGTATGACTTGTAGTGTAAACTCTTTGTTCTAACTTATATGTCGATAATATTTTTTTTCGGTCGCAGAACCGCGTGAATTAAGTTTAACGCCAAAAATTAACAAAAAGCATAATAAAAAACTACGTTTTTTTAACAATTTTATTTTATTGCTTTAAAAATGTACAATATGAGTAATTATTTTTTTACATTTAAATCTATTTTTAAATGAGCAACAATTACTTTAAGTCTATTGAATTTAAAAAAAAATGTGTCCACAAAAACTAAAAAACAGAAAATTTTTTCCGGTTTTTCCTTAGCTTTGGTAGTATTTTCCAATAATATTCCTCTCTTCGATTTAGCAAAAAAATTTTTTTTGAAAATGTTTAATTGCTTTTTAATATTTTAATGACCAATTCGTTCCAACTAAAATATATACGGATAAATTCGGAGCACCCGGTACAAGAAAAAAATTAAATATGTGCCCACTGAATTCATCAGTTCAGTAATTACTGAGTGTGGTTTATTATTGACCAATTTATTATGTATTCCTTAAAAAAAGCTTTTGTAGCTTAATGGAATGATGAACGGTTTCTTTCTTATTATTTTTTTAGATTCTCCGCCTAGTCGTCAGTTTATAAATAACTGAGGTACTATGTCGATATCGACTTAAGTATTGTAGCATAGTACAGCACGAGTCCGTTCTGATTCAGCGTTGACCTTCGGACGAAAGCGAAACCGGTGTAGGTCGTCGTGCCGCGGTCGAGAGATCCTCGTTGCCCCCCGAGCGTGATTTCGATCGCGTTCGCTTTCAAACCAGCATCCTAAACACTATGTCTACTCGCATTGATAGTAAAGTTTACCGGCTTTCTAGTCCAGTCCTCTGACCCATATTCTTTATTACCTACTTTAAGCATTTTTTCAATACTTAACTACTCTTGTATTCTATGGATAAACTTTACGTTTAGCTAAGTTATTCCCAAACAAATTTAACAACAAAACTTATCGAATTTAAGTACTACTATTTAACTTATATATAGTTTATATTAAATCTTATAAATTCAAATCGTCATTTACATATCGTGCTTAATGACGAACCTTTAGAAAAAGGATAACAAGAAATATCTTGTTCCCTTGTGTTATGTTACTGTAATTACTAACTAGTTTTTTCTTGTAAGAAAAGTTCTAAATACTAGTATATATTATGAAGTTGTTACTTTCGGCCACTATTATGGCCGCGAAAGCTTCATCGGACTTCTCCGCGAGCTGAAACATATATATATATAAATTATATAATATAAGGGAGAGGAGAGAAACGAGGGAAGAGGTAGGAAGAGAAAGTGGGAGATGATGCAATAGATACTTATATATATAAACTGTAGTTATTTTTTCTTGTGACTTACTCCACGTATTGCAATTGAGACAGTTGACGTTAGTAAAAATTTAAAAGTTTTATGCAAAGCCTGAATTATGACAAATAGGCAATAGTAAACAGATTTTTTTACTTGCATTATCACTTTTATCTAAAAGAATTCTTGTACACAAATAAACCTGTTACTGAGAAGAAAATATATATAGATGTGTATTGAAAATCAGTATTAAATTTATTCACTTTATTCTGTAGCGATACCGTTGTAGGTTTATATCCAAAAATATCAGGATAATATGTTTAAAAACAGTTTTTTCAGTTCGCGTAGGTGGTAAAGGTATAGTGTTTTCTTTTTTAATAACATTCCTTACTTTTGAAAAATGTTTGACTGTCAACGGAATCTACCGTTACAATTGAATAAAGTGTAATAAAAATTCATTAAAATGTCTTTGTATACCTTTTACTTAATAGAAGCTAATTATTATTTACGGTTTATTAATATTGATTAAACAATTTATATTTCAAACTCGTGATTTTAGATACTGAATTTCGCCTACCTTATATTTTCACTGATAATTAAAAAATATTATATTGCATGTGCACATATTATGGATATAAAATTGAATAGTAGTATTTGTGAATCGAAATATATTAAAAAAGGAATATAGCCTAAGTAGCTCTTTATATTTTCAGTTATCTTCATGTGAAAATATTGGACTCAAACCAATCGTTTCAAAGTTTACCCTGAACCAACAGACAGCAATTTTTATATCATTTCTCTGCAAAAGTATTTTGTAAATGATTATATGAATTTAATACAAAACGTTTTTCGTAGTTTTCGTAACATAGTTTCTTGCAATATATTCTGCGAAAAATAATTAAAAATTTCTTAATAATTCTTCAGTGTACTGCCGCATGCTAAGCTAATTCTAATGGATCGTTGTCTGTCTATAATAATACATTTTTAAAGCAGGTGAGTGGTCTTCTAAATATTTCTACACGGTATCGATTATCAGTGATGAAGAGATCAACCTCCTATTTTTTTTACCAAATTGTATTGACATTTTGACTCGTCTAAAAACATGTCGATTACATATCATTACATATGCGTTGATGTCTTTTACACGATAAGATTCGTTTGATGAATGTCTCAATATTTTTTGTTGATTGTGCTGCTTATTGCTAGCATATATTAATAAAATAATTCAACTGAAAATTAATATTTATTCAATTACGTTTAACTTTTATTATTTTGAATACGCAAACTTCTAAGAGGTTATGCTTGCAGTGAAGGAAAACTCGAGGAATATAATTGTATGCACATTTGATATTACTCATATGATATCCACTTACCCGCATTTAGTCAACTTGGTAATAAAATGTCTTTTATTATTTCGTTATAAGAGAACGCGCGTGAAATGAGGGAGATGGACATATAAATTAATTATTCATAACTTTTGCAGCCCAATTTAATACATTTGTTTTAAATTGTTTTGTAAAAAACACGTCTTCGTATCAACAGCTCTTTCAACTATGATACATAAGTTTTTTTCTTCTAGAAGACGTATGTACTTTATGTTTCCTAGATTTATTAATAATTGTTACTTTAAATATAAAAATGTTTTGATACACCTTATACCTTCATCGCTTTCTTTTAAAAACGAATTCGTATTATTTAGAATTACATAATCAAAGTATACTTACAATTTATGATGACGAATTACGACGTTTCGACCTTTTTGTTGTAATACTTACGATACAGTATAGATTAATTGGTCAAAGAGTAAATTCCTTATTTATGGCCTAATTTTAACATTTTTTGTGATTACAAAGAAATATTTTTCGATTATAGTCCACCCTATGTAAGGAAATAGAAATTTATATGTTTTTAACTGAAACATGTACTATTTGTTTGGTTATCTGTCCGCTGGGTAAACTGTGAGTGTATCTTATATTTTATTCTACTACTGGTAGGTTTTTGCTGATGGACACTGCCTAGGTGCATAGGTACCACCGCAGCTCCTATTTCTACCGCAAAATAGAAAGACGCAAAGCTTACCTTGTATCTGTTTAAAGGGTGCTGTACGTTAGTGAAATTGCTAGGGTAACGATACGTAACACCGCATGTCTCAAGGCGTCGAGCGCAATGTGGTGCTGTAAATACCTACCTAACAACCACGAGGTTATAATGAGCAAGTGTCAATCACTTACCACAAAATAATTTACCATGAAGTAAACGTCTTGCTCGTCTCAACGAATAAATAATTTAATTAAATTATTTTTGTATCTTAAGACGGTGTAGACATTATAGTGTAATTAAACAAACTGCTGGTAGATTGGCAAGGGCTGGCCACTTACTATCAGGTCAATATCTTTCTTCTGTCGTCGCCTCGTCAGGTAAAAAAAATAGATATAAATTATAAATTTACCTCGTACTTACTCTTTATTGAGTCCTGCAGCTATCCACCAACATGTGTCACTGTTACGTGTTTATGAAATTCAAAATATCTAATTTCGTAAATGTCTTTAAAAAACTTTAAAGCTGTGTTTCAGAGTCTTTTTTGTACCTGAAAATGAGATTCAACCGTAAAATCAATTTCACAGTTTAATTAGTAAACTTAAAAATTTTATTTTAAAATCATGTACCTACAATTGTGACAATAAACTATCAAACAAAAAAGCATTGCAAATTGTTTATTCGCATTTCGCAGATAAGGATTGGAAAATAAAACAACAATGTTTCACAGTAACTTTATATTAACTGACAGATCTGAAACGGGCACTATTGCCTTAACAATAGATTAACAACTAAAACAAATCAATTATAAATTCACTGCAATTATTTGTGTGTAAACGTATGCTCCGCTAAACATTATTATTAATTGTTTTCTTAATTGAAAGCTTGCAACATATTAAACCAAACGAAACACAGTTATGGACACAAACAATTGCGTTATAATAAGAACAAAAATCATATCTAACTGAAAAAAATATTTTCGTTTTAATATACATATTCATAAAAAATAATCGCATTGCCAAGTTCGCGTCAACTCGAAGGTATGATTTGTCCATGTGTTTTAATTTTATACTTTTCATAAAAACTTTCTAACTGTTCTCAGACTTATTTTTAAGAAAAATGCACGTGTACAAATCAACGCAAAGCATCTTAAATGAAAGAAAATATTTCGCTGTGTACGATGTGACAGATCTGTCGCCTAAAACTAGAATAAACTATCATCAAGACTTATTCTATGAAATCTAGGCAGTGCTCCGGTGAAAAGCAATTTTTTCTTAATTTGATTAGCCCTTGTTACTGGTAACCGTTATCTCTTTCATCGGAACAAAGTCTAGAACTGGTTTTATTTGCGCTACGCTTACAATAAAGAATTTATACCATACAAATAAAAAAAATACTTATTAGTTACCGCAACATGGGCGTCAACTTTAATAGAAAAGGGAAATAAAAGAAAACAACGTCTAATCGAATTTTTCTGTTCCAATTTTACTCAACTGAATTTAACAGAAATCATATGGTAACTCGTAATTAAATTAAAATATTATACACAAACGTAATCATCACAAAAATCCTTAATTTTACCAACCTTAAATTCTATTGTTATTACATTGAAATCACTACATTAAACTTATTTTAAAATAAGTCTATCGATGAATACAATAATAGAATATGATAAATAACAAAATTTATCGTTATTATATATTTACAATAGTTAATATCTAACTGATACTACTACTTTAGTATGTGCTTTAAACAGTATGAGGGGGGACAAATATGTCCCCTATAATATATCTGAAAATAGGTGGCCGCGGCGTTTTGCTCTAGTCGTTGCTAGAAAAATATCATATTATTTAAACAAAAACGCGAAAGGCAAGTTGAGGTATTTAGTTTCAGTAATGGAGGCCAGCGCCAGAGGCACCCCGCGGCACACCCTCACAACACATTCTAACCCTATTACTCGTTATTTGAGGTAGTTTAGTTTCATAATATATCGTGTCATTATTAATGCTATGGAGAAAACATTTGTCATACAAAAACTTTCTCAACAACGTATTAACATTTGTTTTACTTTCATTATATACTTTGTTTTATGGAAATTACTATAACATTCTCTGTATTATTCTTTTTTCTTGTACATGTATTGTTTTTGTAGTGGTTACAGAGCTGTTTTCGTTTAAACAATAAAACAAAGGGCCCACTGTATTCATGGATAAAAGTAGAGAGATATATATGATATGTGCACATTCAAATAGACGACGATATGGTTTGGCAAGATATAAAGACGTGTGCGCCAAGATCACAGGCTGCATAATGGATTGTACCATCAACTATAACACAATAAATCAGAAATATTTACTCTTATTTTAATAACGATTATATATTTTATTTCAAAATACACGACAGGCATAGCCCCACTTTTGGACGTTCGCCTTCACTTATTGCTTTTCAATTTTTTTTAATTTTTTGTATATTTAATTAAGAGTTAAATGTATAGTCGCCGATGAGGTAGATCAACAGTGTTACTGTAATTCTATTTGTATAAAAATATTTCTGAAATATAATCAACATCAAAATACAAACATTATCAAAATTAAATCGATATAATGTCCATATTGCACATATATTTCCAAACTGATTGATATCCGGTACTAACTCTGCAACTCGAAAAATGATATGGTAAAGATCTGAGGTGGTTTCATAATATTCCGAAAGTTATGTAAACTTAGAAATTCTTGGTTAAAGTAACGACATTAAACTATATCGCTCTATGACAATAAGTTAATGCAGCAGTAGGTAAGGTAACCGTTGAGTAAAACGAATAACACTTCGGAATACTTTGAAGCCGCACTGCATACTCAGGCTTTGATATGTCCCATCATACTGTTAATTTATCAATCCATTCAAAAATATGTACAAGTTTATTAAAAATGATTTTCAAGTCACTACATAAATCTTGTTAATTTCATTAATACTATACAAAAAATTTTACATTATTTGTTTTATTATTATTGCTAAAGAATTTCATTATCATTAGGCTAAAAATTAAACTTAAATCTTTTCGCAACAGAGTGTTGGCGGAATTAATTTGGCAACGTTCAGGAAGACTACTTTCCCACCACTAACGAAACAGGAATGTATAAACTAAATTCGTTCAAATAACGCATTGGTAACTAAGAAATTGAATATAAATTAGTATCGATTTCGAAGAAAAATTCAGAATTCCAAAGTTGTCAACTATCTTAACTTAACAAATGTCAACAGACAAAATAATAATAGGAAGCACCGGGAAAATATTAATAAAGTAATAACCGATTAGAGGACTAACACCTATGAACAAAAAACATAACACTTCCTAGTATGAGCGCACGCGCGGTCATCGGGACGCAATAACGTCGGACCCGGTTACGGCGCACGCTCAGGGAGCCCGTCTCCACCACAACGGCATAGTATGCGAACACTAACTCTCTTCAATATTCAATACGAAGACCAATACAATACAATACTGCAAAACCGTTTTGACACATTGTTACTTACAATCGATTAAATTTTAATACTTCAATATGTGCACTTTAATCTATCTTCTTACAATGAAGGTTTAATTTTTACTCCGAAATTAATGGTAATTAAAACGCCTGCATAAACGTCCAAGATGATTAATGTGTAACAATTCTTCGGTAAAATATCAATAAAGAAAAGAGTTAAAATAGCTTTTCAGTTATCTACCTAAAATAAATTTCTGGCGGTAAGTCCCAATTTTAATTATTTACATAAATTATTCTAATGGTAAGTATACTTTAAAATACACACATCGCTCTTTAACATTAACAATTCTACGTAGAAGATAGCGATTCATCTAAAATTAAATAATTCTACAATACTCAATATGTAAATAAAGGTCGTAGTGAACAAATTATAACAGGATTATAAAGTAAAATTAGCGGAACATGAAACATGGCCGCCTATGTAACCATTTAGGACTATTTTATTAAGAATTATAAGATAAAAATGATATGGATCGGTCTTAACAATATCGCGGAATTTTACTCCGAACTCACGTAATTATATGTTTAGCGCCCAGACACCCAGACACATAAAGTCACCTTGCATCGAGCACAAGGTTAGATTGAATGAACAACAAAAAAATGAACCGGCAGACTGAGCGTGTGCGCCGGAGTTGAGCTGCGGCCTTATAACATAACAGATATAATGAAATGTCGTATTACGCGTTTCGCATTAACGAACCTATTATTTATAAGATAATAGATAGACAAATAAATGTTTATTGCATGTTGCTCTTTTTCAAATGATATGTCTATAAAATATTTATCTTTATGCAGCGTGATCGACTTTTGTTATTTTGATATTTTCACGAAGAAGAAGACGATGTTGAAGATACCGATGATGACGATGTTCTGAGATTCTTTTTAATATGAATATCGACATGTTTAACCATGTGATCTTTCCTAATAAAACCTTTGCCGCAATGATCACAAGCGAAAGGTTTACAACCGGAATGCAGACACATGTGCCGGCGCAAGTCCGTTTTGTGGTTAAAAGACTTGGGACACTCATTGCATTTAAAAGGTTTATTGTCTGCGTGCTTCAAGTAATGACCCTCGTAAGAAACATCATCAGAAAAACGTTTGCCACAACGGTCGCACTTAAATGGCTTAGCGCCCGAATGAAATGTTTTATTGTGCTGTGTAAGATAGCATGCCTTATTAAACAGCTTATCACATTCGTAACATTTGTGCACAGTGGCTGGTGCGGTCTTCTTTAGCTGATTCCTTTCTGCGAGAGGCGTGCTGGGCACTGTTGATGTAATGGAAGGAGAACTTTGACTTTCATTTTCGGCTTTTGCGCTCTCTGGACTTGCCGGAGATTTCATCTGAGCCCCGTAATTCTCCTTATTAGCATAATCCATAATATCCTCTATTTTTAAAATCTGAAGCTCGCTGGCATCGGTACGTAACACATCGTCTTCTCGTTTTATAGTTTTTCCGCCTACTGCATAACCATATGGATAAAGTTTTACATTATCTGAACTAAAACTAACCAAATTTTCTTTTACTGGCCTAGGCGAAAAACTGTAATCATAATCTATACTTTGTGAACAAATATCAATATTGTTGTACTGCAGTGGAGAGTTGACTGGGTCTACGATTATATAACCGGCAGTCGACTCATCAGAAACAACTTGACCCCCCACGTTAGGCTGTGTAACATAGTTAGAAACATAAACGCTGAAACTCTGCGTTTGGAGCTGCGCAAAACTAGGCAGTCGTCCACCCGCAGGTTGATTCGTCGTTTCCTGTTCCATAACCTCGACTGTTTCTGGTGCGTTTTCACCAAAAGTAGCCGGATTGGCTATAGGCAGATTGTTGATAGCCATATCCATAACGTGGGGGGCCATCCCGTTTGGGTAACTCGGTGCTAAAGTCTGCTGAAAATTCTGACCCAAATATAAGGGGGTGTGGGTGGGATCCGGCACTGAAGGTCCCAAAGGATCCGTAGACCTCGGACTGTATGGGTTGACACCCAAATGACTGAACGGCGGCAACGTGTGGGCTGTAAGCGCCGGTGTACTCTGCGTTAGAACCGGAGTTGAAATATTGCTGGTTGACACTGATAGCAGGCCCCTCATATGGTGATTTTGAGAAACAGAGGGACCTGCTTCCCCGTTTGGGGGATTCCCAGATGATGATAAAGGAACAACTTTAGACCCCGGGTGGTTGCCGTCGTTGGGATTACCTATACCAGGTGGCTGACTACCCATATTAATAGGATGTGATCCAATTTGATGCTGTAATGGATGGTTCGCTAAAGGATTATTACTGAAACTATTATCTAAATTACCCTGTTGAAGATGTGTGTATGGTGACTTAGACTGCATGGTAGCCACACGGTGAGTGCGCTCGAAGTTTTGCGATGCGTAAGGCGAGTGCATAACAGCATCATCAACGCTGCGACTATCTTCTGAAGGAACTGGACTTTGCGTATTAGAGTCTGCGCTTTGCGGCTGGGCCCTTGCTTGAATTGTATCACGGCTAGGATGATGATGGCTTGAAATTGGCATAGTAGCTGGATCAGGTTGGCCAGATGACCTGACGGCATTTTTATGAAGTGTTGTATTATAATGCCTTTTGAGATGACCTGAACTTGTAAACCATTTATTGCAAGCAGTACAATTATAGGTTTTTGGCCTTCTCGCTTCATTTGATTTCCAGTTAGCGCCCTTGCCACCAATTGAAGGCAGAGCAGAAGAAGTAGGATTAGCAGGCTGAGTACTGGTGATCTGCGGTACAGTTGGTGAATCGTAAGGACGGTATGGCGGTTTCATATCTGAATTTGATGAAGCAACTTGTCCTGAATAGTCACTTAAAGGAGGCATTTGGACACCAGGATAGATTTTCTGCTCAACGTGCATAAAAGATTTTTGATCATGATGTACACCAAGAAATTTATCTTGTGTATAAGAAAATTTTTGATCAGGATGAAACATTTTTGTTTCCGTGGGGTACGCCTTTTGTTCTCCAAACATCTTTTGTTCTTTAAAAAGCGATACATCGCCGTTTATTTGTGGATTACTATATAATTTTTGTGTCTCCCATGGCATCATAGGGACAGTGCGTGTATTGACCTCTCGCCCCTGTGTGGTTGCTTCTTCATAAGTTGCTGTTTGCTGCTCAGCTTCATTTCCTTGATAAACTACTTTTTGGGAGTCTAAGTCTAAAATATCAGAAGACTCTTCGTGCTCTTCCTTTACCTTCACACTTTCATTATGATATCCTGTGTTGTTATATTGTTTTACAGGAAACTGTTGAAATCCTACAGATCCAGATGACGGAACAGAGCCTGCATGTGCGGAATTGCAATGTTCGTTCAATTGGACGGCGGAATCACAAACGAATCCACATTTATCGCATTGATTAGGTGAAGGTGATGGAGTTGGTTGATTAAGAGGTTGCCCGTATAGTGGACTTGATGAAGATACTTGGGAAACTCTTTCCTGAATATTATAAGGATGAAAGCGACTAGTTTTATGATATTCTTGACTATATTGTGACTGCTCCCAAGAAATTTGCTCTGAATGTTGATTTGGAGGAAAATTAGAATGAGCGTAATTGTTACCAAATTGTGCTCCTGGCGAGAAGTTGGTTTGGTCTGGATTCTGGTAAGGTGATGGAGCACTGTGATAACTCTGCGGTGTCGCAGGATGTGGAAATTGAGCTGATGTTTCGGGTGTAGCCCGTTGCTGAAACTCGGGACTTGGCTTTGTGATCATATTGTCACTGGAGTCGGCTGGCGCCGAAACCGTGGTTTCAATTTTCAGTTTAGTTCCGTTATTGTTGTCTGTATCATTCTGTGAATTTTGCGTACCCCATTTAACGTACAAATTTTCTTTGTGGTATTGCAAATGCACTTCTAAAGAATCAACAGTGTCTAAATATAAATCGCAAACCTTACAGTGATAATCCCTCGATGATAAGGTTGAAGACACAGCACCGCTGTTGGCCATTTAAACCATCAATCCAATGGAGAACGTCGTCTCCTCCAACGAAAAAAAAATATTAAACAAACCACTCTTCTTTTTGCGACTTGCATGTAGTTGCAAGCATGAATCAGGTGCTACTGGTAAATATCATTGTCATGGATTCTTCTTCCTTCAAATTTCGCTTACGATGTTTACGAAGAAAGTTTTTGGCGGCATTGCAACGCGGGCGGGAGGCTTCGCAAGGCCACGTGCGCGCGTTGTAAACACTCGCGGTCCGCAACTCTTGACAACACAATTACTTTAAACTTTCACAAAGAGCCGTCCAAGTCCGAAAGTACAATGTATACGGTTAACAAAAGTTCACTATTCAAACTTATAGACGAAAAGTTTCTTCCTTATTGTCCATTTTAACTTATTGTCGCGTAGCGTTAAAATATAAAATAAACAATGTCTTCAAACGAAAAATCACAGAGCGAGCGTTTTAATTCAATAACTTGGCACTTGTTTATACACGCGGAAGCTGAATGCGTTGTACAGTAGTGGATGCGGTATAAAGGCGATACGGGTCAGTCGCCGGGTATGGACGCTACGAACGTTTACAAGCAACTGACAGCCTTCCCGAAGTCGCCTTCGGGGGCATGACTTCAATAACAATTCGCAACGTCGTCCCCCACCGATGCGCAAGTGCGAGCGAGAGCCGCACGCGATGATGAAGTTATCGCTTCTGTGTCCTTTTGTTAGTCCTTCGTGCGAGCGGGACGGCTTTGCATAAGCGGGCGAGGGGAAGTGGAGGGGGCCGAGGACGAGGGAGATGTGCCGGGGAGGGTAGGGGGGGCGGTGCGGTAGTGTAGCACGGGACGGACCCTACTCTTTCTTAAAATTGAAATGCCCGGTCGAAATGTCCGGTGATGCTGCGTCCGAGTGGGACGGCGATAGCGCCCACCCTTACCATGCGGGCGGACCGACCCTTCGATATTTTTTTTTAGAAATTTAAATCTCATTTTAAACAATCCTAAGAAATGGTAATAATTTCTAACTAAGCACCGTATATCTGCATACTTCAATGATAATCATTTGTTATATAATTTTAAATATTTTGCATTTAGTTACTAGCCCCTAATAATTTTATAAATTATACATAAAAAAATTGTTAACCTTTTACTAATATTTTAAATTAATATGCTAATTATAAAATTTTTTACACGTAAAAAATTTTTAAAAAAACAAGACATTACTACGGGAGAATAATTATCGGTAAAGTTTCAAGGTTTCATAAATCAAATACAAATACGTTTCTGTCCTTTTCTGTAATTTTATTTATTTAAAGTTTTAATATGATTACTACTTGTGTGTATTTATAAAAACTATTTTAATTGTATTATTAAACTTTTAACATTCAACGTGTATTTAGTTTATCTAATACATTTCATTTAAATTTCATAAATGAATATAGTTGTTTATATTAAATTATAATTATACTACACGGCATATATTTAAAAGTATGTAGCAAATTTGAATATTATTATCACAGAGTTTCGACGTACAATTTAATTTTTTTTTCTTTTATTCAATAATACTGACTCGCAAGTAAGAAAAGTGCGTGGCACGGCTGGACAGACCATGCAAACTATGAGGGGTGGAAAATCGATTTTCTCGGACTACACCGATCGCTTCAACGTCCGCGCTCCCCTCACCACTTAACATTCGTTCCCTCACTTCCTACTTATATTATCTAGTCCCTTTAAATTTAAGCAATTTTTTGGCAGAATTTGCTTCGTAATTTACGTAAATTATTAATAAAAAGCCATTTTATGGGGACCAAATGCAGCTTGGAGTCACCAACGACCGAGTCGTAATACTACGCTTAGAAAATGATCTCTGGGGTAAAATACCACGCGATACAGCGCTAAACGAGAACGTAACATATCGGCTTCATTTTAATATATTTTTTAAAAAGTTTTTGCCTTACCAAAAGATACTAAAAATGTTAATAGGTTTCAATTCATTTAAAGTATTGATAGGAGTAATATAGAAAGATATTAATATAATTGTTATAATCAATGAATAAAACATTTGTTTTCGTCATTTCCTGAACAGACAATAAAAAACAATATTAATAAAAGGTATAGGAATTACATTAGATTTGTATTTAATTACTTTCATAATTTCTTTAGGTGATAATTGTTGGTAGTGATTACATTTGCTTAACATTTAACCTAAGTAATAAAACCTTAAGTTTAAGGTAAGGTAGCCAAGGGCGTAATGGACGCATAGTAAGTTAACATATATTCATGATAGAGTAATGCTGTTTTACTTAGTCCCTCTAAACGAATACAATAAAACTTCCACTTAGCACATAATAGCCGGTAAAGTGGTGTAATAACAGCGCGTTAATCCCCGAGCCGTGAACTGTATCATTCATGATATTTTACGAGGGACGTGGACTGTAAACACACGGCGTCACAAACAATGTTAAAGTTTTCCAAGTTTACTCCTGTCCTCACCATTCATAATTGTTCCATAATAAACGTTTTGAATCGTAGTACGATCTTTCCGTACGAATTTATCACGTCCTTGAAAAGTTTTATCTTTTTCAGGTACTTGTGTTCAAAGGTACACAATAGTAACTTCACAACCCGCAATTTATCAATAAATTATTCTACATAACTTACACTGCAAATGCACTTAATTTATCCTATTTAAGAATAATATATCACAGCACGGGTACTTTATAACCCTGATTCAGGTTTAATATAATTTAAGTACAGTCAAAAACTGCTGAACAAAAATCAGCCCAAGCAAGTTAAAACTATCAAAGTAATATTTATTTATAAATACATCCCCACAACTACTATTACAGGATTCCCCTAATGCGATAGAGAAGGTGAATATGTAATAAAATAAAAAAGGAATACAAATATTATAGAAAGTTTCTATACAACTATTCAGTGAGAAAGAAAATATATCAACATGCTCTGCGACTGCGTTGAGCGTGCGCAGCGCCCTTGTGAGATGCGCTTCCTGCAGCAGGTTGATGCGTTGGTGCGCAGACACGGTACTGCCAGCAGTTTTGCAAACTAAATTTATGTTCTTTAAATTTCAAATCGGAAGTGGATTTTACTCCAAAATTTTTGTTTTTGTGACATAACATACACCTATTAGTTGTGCTGTGCGTTACGTGTACGAAAAAATGAAGAAGCGAAGCATTTACGCCTGTTAAAAAGTAGCTTATATTCGAGACTCCACTTGACGACCCTGTCAAAAACCATGCTGCAGGCTAAGCATCCATATCGAAGAAATTAACATTATCCCAAAAGCGAACGACGAGAGATTGTTTTTCAAATTTTTTACTATCTCCTAAGAACATTTGAATTCACTAGATAAATCTCTCAAACGTGAACGGGCCGTCGTTGCTATCAAAAATAAACATATTTGTAAACGAAATAATTTATTCTAAACATTCGTAATTTCTTCGCGTTAATATAGCAAATAATTATTTTTATATATGTATAAATTTCCTTGGAGAAAGGATGATCTTCTATAATGCTTCCAATTAGCGACAATATAACGAAATTAATAAAAAAAATTCTGATCCGATTAACATTTTCTCCCGTAATATTTAAAATACATCTTTTGGAAGGGTTGTTGCTAAGAAAATAAAGACTAAAATATTAATAGAAAGCAACAACTTCTGTTATTTGTGTTATATAACAATAACGACTAATTGTGTATTAATATTGTGAGAGATGCTGGGATTGCGAAGGAAAAATGCCTCGGAAACAGTAATCAGTATTTTATTGTAATGAAAATCACAA
>DWLS01003068.1:0-16525 GCA_018246255.1 Pachliopta kotzebuea | reverse complement strand
ATAATATAATAAATAAACATCACCGCATCTGATGGTGGATCTGGTAGTGAGTTAGGAATCCGATAAGAGACCATGGCCATAGGTCTCTTATCGGATTCCTAACTCACTACGAAACCCTAACAAATACTTTATATAGTAATACTAAAAAAGTTTCGATTCTTATAGGTCCATAGAAAATTCCAATGACATCAAAATCAAAATTTTTTTAAAATATAATAATTTAAATAAAAAAAACATTTTTTTACGATACCGGTGTATAAAGTTTAAAGAATTCACTTCCGTAACTTTAACTTAAAAAATTGTAAGCAAGTCTCTTATTACTACCTAACAAATAAAATAATAATTATTATTATTTTATTATAAATTAATATTAAGTTTAAGAATTTAAACTTTTAGTATCTTTTTCTCAAAAAAAGTTTATAAGTATTATACGACTTTTCAAAGATCAACATTGAGGTCTTTTATCTGTTTGTATTCGCATGTTCAAAAAATCTTCCAAGTATAAGTTAGAGATTCTTTGAATACTATCTAAAACTTGAATTTTCTTATTGAAAACGTATTCTCAACTATTATATTTGAATAGCTTTAAAAGTTTGATAAATAGAAAAGTTTTTGACTAACTTTCCTATTGAATAATATGATACTGTCAAAAAATATTTTCGTTAAAATTGTAACAGATATTTTAGTTATATAACAGCATATAAATTGGCTGTATGCATAAAACAAAGATTTAAGATATTCTTCTTTTGTAGAAGATTTTGCTATTTTTAGTTTAGTTTGTACATCTTTATTAAAGAAAATATCGAATAAATTCTATCAAGTAAATTAAGAATTGAATATAAAAAAAAAATTACATTTTTAAAGAAGATGAAAATATCCTGGTAACATATTTTTTCGATAAAGCCATGATATCAACAGATCATTTACCTGATGATACGTATCGCTAGTTAGGATGATATACACAGCACCACATCCTGCTGGTCGTGTTGAGACATAAGATATTAAGCTTTTAATTAAACTACTTAATTTTCATAATAACACCTTTCAAACAGTAACAAAGTAAAGTTCCAATACTACTATTTGGATTCGGTTTAGTATTAGGAAACACTGAGACTATCACTAGTGAAAATAATGTTTTTATATAATTTATATGTTTAATACTTTATAGATATATTAAAAGAATATACTAATGAATTTTATTAAATAAATCAGTAATATATTTCATGTATGTATATATGTATGGATATACTGATAAACATTTAAAGACTTATAAATCGAGCCTTTAAGCGTTTGCGTATATTGCATTGAACAAAGAATTTTCATACTTTTTTAGTCACATGCAATAAATATTTATGTATAAGTTATATATATTTGAATGTAAACTAGTAAGAAACTATAAAAATAACAAGCTCCTATTTGATAAAAGTTTATCAGAGGCCAGTGTCAGCGGATAACGTTTAATGTTATGTTTATAAATTTTAAACATAATGAGATCGATAAATATTATGTTTAACGAGTTATTATATTTAATTTTTTATAATAATTATTTTGCTAAATAATTAAAAGTTTATAGGGAGTAAAAAGTATGATGTCTTACCTAAACAAGAAAATCCACACAACAACAAAGTCACAGCACACTTTCAAAACTGTTATCCCCGAAAAACTTAGTACGCAAGTTGATAAAAACTTTTGTTACAACATTATACTCACTGAAATATTTTATGTGCGGCACAGAAATAATTCTACAGGTTGTTTTTGTTTTATTGTTGTTACTGGCGTCCTAATGTTCACCATTATCGCTTACGAATTGACAGGTGTCACGCGCCCGGGAATCGGCTGCGGGCGGGAAAAACCGGTTCGCGGTGGCCTAGAGAATGTTGAGACCGGACGGCGTTCGGCCAATTACTGAGTCCGCACGCCGGCCCGCGCTAAAGGTGAGACCGCGCATGCTCCGTAGCGATTGACACCGCCATAGCTTACACGCTCCGCGGCCAAAACTACGCGGGCGAATACTCATAAGTTAGTTTTAGTTTCGTACTGTCAAATGTTACCCACGGGCGCTATCAAGAGCGCGTGTGAACTCGCTAAATCCAAAAAACAGCACCCGTAAGCGTGAAATGTTACAATTTAAAATGATAAACAACATGGATTTCTTTATCAAACACTCAGAAAAGTTCCTATTTTATTTTTAAAAGGACAACTTATACATGTAACATTAAATAAAGTTAAGAGCCATTAATAAGTTATCACCAATAAATAATACATATTAGAATAATACCAAAAACAATGAACATTCAACCAAGACAAATAGATACAATCGATATACAAACATAAAAGTAATCTTAATAAAAATACATTTGATAAAGGAAACAAAAACAACAAAAAATTAAAGGTTTAAGAGAAAGAAAGAAAAACAACTTCACTTCAATAATTCCGCAGAGATCTTTAGGGATAGTCTAAGACAAATTTTTTTCGAGGCAACAACACGAGCACAGAAATTGCCTGATGGTAAGTGTATGCTCATAACAACATGACCTGTTTAAGATGGTATACACAACGCAACATTGCGATCGTCGCCTTGAGATGTAAGGTGTTAAGTCTCGTTACCCCAGTAATTTCACTAGCATACAAGTTGGAACATAGTAACGTTAGCTTACGCCACACCTTCACAAACGAAAAGACTTGAACTTCAGAAGAATAGTCACAAGAAACTTAGCGGGCTGTATACAGTTTTTTTTTTATATTTACTACTATACAATAATATATATAAATATTAGTAAACTAGTATTTCCGATAGAAAAAAAAACAATGCAGTTAAAAGTCGTTAAAATCAATATTTTCCTAATTTTAAAACTCAAATGAAAAGTATCATTTTTATTTATGTATTATATCTAACTCAATATTAGGTAAATGTAAATCATTGACTGTTGTCTTACTACTAGCCTTTACTATTTACCAATGATAATTAATAAATGACCCTGGACACTTGACTTTATTCTGTTATAAACTAATGTTATTTCCAATAACAACGAATTGTTCTTTATAAATAAATATCGTGCGTTTGTATACCAATTGAAGTTAAAGCATTCAATAAGAATAGAAAAAAATGTATTGCCAGACGGAATTTTACCCTGAAATGTAAAGTATTTAAAAATAAAAACACCTTAGCTTACGGTTCCTCGAATTAAATTTTCGTTGTCGAATAATTTTTGTTCCGAACTAAGTTTAAAACTAAAAAGCAATTATAGAGCACATTTAGATGTGAAAGTAATATTTGTTCGGAACTGCTGTTTGCTCAAAAAGTTTTACAGGTAGCTATATTAATTTTTTTAAAATACCTTTCATTAGATTGTTTCAGAAAGTTTTCACGTTATGAATGGAAATGTTAACATAACACCAACAAAAAAAAACTAGTCACTTTATTTTTACTAAGACTAATACTAAAAGATATGATGATATTACAAGTAATTAGACCAGGCGATAAATACAAAAGATACAGATTTCCTTTTTGTTGATAGAAATCGTAAATAATTATTTATTTTTTTAAGATCAGACGAGATGATCGAGGCGTTCACATGAAAATAAGTAATGTGCTGCCCATAACAACGAGGTGCTGCTGGTAAAGATGGTATATACAGCACCAAATAGCTCTCGTCGTCTTGAGACATATAGTGTTAAAGTCTCGTTACCCCAGTAATCTCATTATTATACAGCATCCTTCGAACTCGAACACAGTAATGTTTGCTTATTGCTATTTGGCTGTTGCAATAGGAGCAGCTGCGGTACCTACCTAGTCGATCTCCGGCAACAGAAACCTAACACAAGTAAAATCTATCCGACATTAAATCCATCCAATCATCGGATGTCCATCGGTTGAAATGATTATGATGATATGTAGCAATCAATGATATAATATTTTCTATATACTTTCAAGTTATATTTCATGAGCTTTTTAGTCATTGCATTGGGCCTTTCATTAATATTTAAGACGGTGTTTACAGTGTAAAATACTTGATAAGGAAAGAATAACTAACGCGAACTTAACACTTAAAAGCTTGATGAAATACTTGTTTCTTTAATGTTAAAACTATGAAGGTGTACTAAATAATCTGAACAGGGTTTTCGTTTCAGGTATTTTGTTTCAATCGCCTTATAAAGCAGCAGAGTTCCCGCGAGAAGCTGCGACATCTCCATAGACGAGAGCTATTAAAACTTTCGAATGCCGAGATAAGGAACTGAGAGATGCCTCTATAAAAGCGAATCGTTCGAGATACGCCCCGGACTCTTGTTAGTTCATCGGCGCTAAAATTAATCCAACTGGACGGGACATCTTTTAAATCGCTAAAAGCTTTAACATTCATCCCCTTTTATCAGAACGATTGTACAAAACCACTCAACCCTTTTAAACCCCAATCCGAAGTGCGTCCGGTCGTTAGCGGACATTAATGGAATCGACCCGGTCGCTCTCCCGTGAAAATAACAAGGAGTAAGGATTTGGGGAACTCAATCACTTGTTTCAAACAAAAACAATCCCTACCCCACCCCCCCCACTTGACATTGAAAACCGTTGAAATTCAAATTGTGTTCATTATTATTTGCCAAAAACTCACCTGATGAAATGGATGTATACATTTATTATGTTTTTTAGTTATCATATAAATAAACTCGACATTCTTATTTAAACGAGAATGTCCGTCCGTCTGTCCGTCAACAATTTTCAATCTCGAGAACTACAAAGGGTAGGAGCTGTTGCCGAAATTGGCATACAGACAGATCTCGCTTAGATAAGATCAGAGCTATTGGAATCTTGTTGGTAGGTGGTCAGGTTCCTGAGTTGTGCGTAACCAAAGTTTCAGAATTTTGTATAGCCCACTTGTTTATATTGTTGGTGATAATGAAAAGCCAGCTCATGCTAAAATTTTTATCGATTCGATACTCGATGTTTGAGATCTTTATAAATTAATATTACTAATCATAGAGTTTTACGACTACTATACTGGTGGTAGGTCTCTATTGGCGGAGACTGTCTAGGTAGCTACTACCGCTGCTACTATTGTAGCTGACAAACAGAACTGTACAAACTTTACTGTGCACCAGTTTGAAAGGCGTTGTAAGCCAGTAAAGTTACTGTGGAAACGAAGCTTGAATTCTTAAAGAGATTCAAGAAGACGAGCAAAATGAGGTACAGTGTATATTATCATAGCTTGCATCTCATTGTTATGAGCAAGTATATCACTAACCATAAGGATAACGTCCTGTTCGCTTCGTCCTTTCTTCTATTAAAAAAAAAAAAAACTTACGAAAAAAAGGTACGTGTGGCGCATCGATTATCTATTATTGGTAATATATCAGTGTTGTATTTGTATCACTCATTTGATAATCTTGGTTTAATAAACTAAAGCAAAACGGTTTTCATTAAATATAATAGACACTTGAGTGATCGATGACGCCGAAGACAGAGCAAAGTGGAGGAAAAAAAAAAAAAAAAACAAAGTAAGCAGCAATATGGGAGATGATAGTTAAGGAGAGGAGAGGGAGAGAGCCAGACACATTTTTCATAACTCCAAACATACGGCCTGTCTGATGTTAAGATGTTACTGTAGTCTTTAGACGCCTACAGTACAAGAGAAGCACTAAAACGGTGCAGACTTCAGAAGAACCTTATCACTCCCTTTTCGATCTCCATTCTGCAGCTCCTTAAGAAGCAGACGGGAATTCATTCCATAGCTTGCAGGTTCTTGGAAGAAAATTTCTTTGAAACCGGACCGTAATGAATGCGCATTTATATATGAAAATACACCGCAATACTGAAGCAAAAGCAGCTAAATTATAATTACTGATGAATGCGTTGTACTAAAAAAAATTTGTTCGCGAAATCAAAGTAACCGTATTTAGATATACAGAAATTGTTTAAACGTACCAGTAACAGATTCCGCTAAAATTAATTAAGTTTCTATTAAAAATGTTTTAAAACATATCAAAAGCTGATTAAATTTCATTAAACATGTTTGTTAACGAATGTAAACCGAAAATTTGAGGAATTTCGCCTCGTTTAAGGGTAGCGAAATAAAATATTATATTTACTATGTAAAGACGTATTATTATAGATATGATGTGTGTAATATATTATTATGTTACTGGTTATTAGTTTATACCTTTCATTTGAAAACTAAAACAGAATACACAAAGTAACTAGAATGACAGGATATTAATGTTTGATAACTTTTTGAGATACAAAGAAGAAAAAATTACTTATGCAAAAAATGAGATATTGAAAGTACTACTATATACATTATTGTATATAAAAATTCTATATAAAAAGTTTATGTCGAATCGATATCGCTTTAGTAAGTATTCGTTGCTAGAAACCCCTTTTTTTCAATTGAAATTTCACTTCAAGAGTTTTGTTGTTAGTAAATTTTTGGGCCCGCCCATCTTTATTTTTTTTATCGTGGGGGAAATTTTCAAAAAATACCCTGTATCTGGAAGAAGTCAGGGTTATATGTGATTTATACCCACTAAAATCCCTCGGTGGTCATACTAAGTGCATTGCGAAAGGCACTGGGATCTCCTACAGAACTCACCGGTGTCTCCTTGCACTGCTGCTAAACACATCCCCGAGAGAGCTGTTGCTCTCCCCAGCATAGACCGTATGCTACGACAAAATAGAAGACCACTTCGTACTTGTCGTCCGACCAGGACTCACTCCATAGACAGTGAGGGTCTCCACCCTCAAAGCCCGCGAACCCGAAAACCCTTCCAGTCTCCTACGACAGGCAGAGCCTACCTTAGTCCTATCCTTGGAACCCCGCGACTACAAGGCTATTCGCCCGTTTATCTATCTACTAGTTTCATAGTTGTTTTGTACCTTATGCTCGACGTATGAGAACATATAGTATAGAGAGAGATATAGTATTACATGTGAAAATTTCGTCACCTATAACTTCATCATCAATATCATGTGAAATTGAGATTAATAAAGAGCGTAACTGGTGGTAAGTCTCTATTGCCGGAGACCGTCTAGGTACTACCGCAGTTCCAATATCTACAGCTAAACACCAGTATATAATAATTACTGTGTTCTGGTTTGAAGGCGTAGTAAGCTTGTGAAATTAGTGGAGTAACGAGACGTCTCAAGCGCAAGCTGGTGCTGTGTATACCATCTTAACCAGTGCTACGTTTCTATGAACAGGCGTATTACTTACCATCAGGTGAAGGTCTTAGTAGACTCAACAACTTGTCGAAAAAAAAACTACGATGTGCTTAGTATATTACTATTTTACTGCTTATTTGTTAATTAATCGTATCACTTACAATCAGGTGAACGTCTTCCTCGTCCCGTCGGCTTGTCGAATAAAGAAAAATTACGATGAGGGTAGTATATCACTATTTGACTGCTTATTTGTTTATTAATCGTATCACTTACAATCAGGTGAACGCCTTGCTCGTTGAATAGAAAAAAAAGCATGAATTGTTAAATTCAATGATATAAGGGTAAGCAACGTTTCACCTTTTTGAAAATAAAATCATTTCGAATGTAAAATTCTTAACCGCATTTAACACTAACTATTAAATTTCCGCAGTCATATCTCTCTTCGTAATTTGAGATCCTTTTATTTTTCGCACGAAAACATTGAAAGTCGCTTTTTAGTGTTTTCTGAATTTCTCTATTCATGAAAATGAACAGCTGGAAAGGTTCAGCATTGTAAATCGTCAGCCATTAAAAATAACGAACTCTTTTTTCGCACACGAGGTAATTGGAAAGCTATATTAATTATTATTTTATGTTACTAACGAAATCATCATGATTGGAATATGGAAGATAAAAGCATCATTAGTTTATTAAAAAAAAACAATTAAAAATGTTTATTTATTTTATTTTTTTATTTTACTAGGCAACAAGATAAGGAAGGCGTTCACCAGATGTTAAGTGATACTCTTGCACATAACAACGAAGCACTAGTAAAGATGGTATACACAGCACCATATTGCGCTCATCATCTTGATACATAAGGTGGTAAGTATCGTTACCCTAGTAATTTCATTACCATACAGCAACTTTCAAACTACAACACAGTAATATTTGCACCTTACTATTTAGCGGTAGAAATAGCAGCTACGGTGGTATCTACCTAGACTGTTTCCTGTAACGGTCACCGCCAGTTAGTTATTTTTTGTGGTAGGACTACTTTACCTAGGTAGGTATCCTATTGCAGCCGACAAGCAGTAATATGCAAACGTTACTGTGTTCCGATTTGAAGGGTGTTGTAGTATCAAGCGACGAGTTCTTTGTGATACTGTATACCACTTTCAACAGCGCTGCGTTGTTATGGGCAAGCGTATAACTCATCATCAGGTTGTTCAATTGTTTGCTCCTCTTGTTGAATAAAAAAATAAGATATACAAACTAGTTGATCTTACATTTGATGAATATTATGTTTAATTGCTTATCTGTATTATTTTTATACATTTTGATATTTGAGTATATCATTAATTAAAAAGAAATCAAGGTGATAAATCAAACGGGCAACTCCATCGGTGCAACCGGCGCCGGGTGGGAAATGAGAGAAAAAATAATTGTCGCTCGTCTATTTTGCAAATAAAACATCGCGCTCCCTCTTTACCTTTGGAAAGCGAATAAAGCCGTGAGGATGTATGGTTTCCATTGATTTTATAACACGGCGCCTTTGAAACTGTTCTGCTGAACCGTCGGTGCGGATGTTTTGCAGCGCTGCACCCGCTGTATGCTCTTTTTATGTCGTTTGTCTTCGCTTTAAGCTGCCCACTCATTCTAAGCTTACACAGCTCAATTTTAAGCCGCGTTTAACACCGCAATATATTAAGTTTCGCTTTGTGTTTTCTTTCGAACTAAGAGCTTCATAAATTAAAGTTATATTCCATTATAAAATTTCTGATTTCACTTACATATATTTCACATAATACTACTTTCCATTGCTGGAGAAGTCTAGGTAGCTATCACCGCTAGCCCCGTAGTCCCGGGCTATCAAGAATAGGACTAAGGTAAACCCTGTCTGTTGTAGAAGGCGACTGATCGGGTTTTTGGGTTCGTAGGGTTTGATGCTCTCCCTGCTCATTAAGTGAACTCGGGTCGGACGACAAGTACGAAGTGATCTCGTATTTTGTCGTAGCATACTGTCTATGCTGGGGAGACCAACAGTTTTTCTGGTGATGTAACAGCAGTGCAGGGAGGCACCGACGAGTTCCGTAGAAAATCCGGGGCTTTCGGCAATGCACTGAAGACGACCATCGAAGGGTTTTAGTGGGTATAAATTCCACATAACCCTGACTTTCCCCCGGAAGTAGAGTATATATTAAAGATTTCCTACGCGGCAAAAAAGATAGGTAGGTACCACCGCAGCTTCTATTTTTACTGTCAAATAGTAATGAGCAAATATTACTATTGCAGTTTGAAAGGGGTCGTATGCTAGAGAAATAAAGAGACTCAATACCTTATGTCTCAAGGCGACGAGTACAATGTGGTAACATGTATACTATCTCAACCAAAGCCACGTTGTTATGGGCAAGAGCATCACTTAACATCAGGTGAACCTTACTAATTTTATCGCTTAGTCGGAGTAAAAAAAGGATTTTTTTCTATGAATATGAAGCTTATGATGAATACTATTTGATTTATATCAGCAGAGTACTTTATATAAAATTTTAGCTTTCGTAGCAATAAGTGCAGTAAAAAGTTCCCTCCTATTTGCCTGGTATTTTGTTCTGTAACTAATAAGAAAAGCAATTAGTACTTTAAACAACCACATAGTGAAGCGAATGAAATGCAAACAAACTATAGTT
This sequence comes from Pachliopta kotzebuea, assembly GCA_018246255.1. NCBI lineage: Eukaryota > Metazoa > Arthropoda > Insecta > Lepidoptera > Papilionidae > Pachliopta > Pachliopta kotzebuea. The sequence continues at coordinate 6,706 of DWLS01003068.1, read as the reverse complement.
TTATATAAATCAGACGATGCAGTAATACGTAGTGAAACTTTCCTGCGGCTGACAACTCGGCTCTTATGCGGGCTATATGTTATGTATGGCTCTATATGAGATCTCTCGAAACGAAAGAGTGCTTTATGCGGGAGGCCTACGTCCAATAATTGAGTTTATAAACTTTTATCTACACAAACAAACACATAGTTTATTTACCTTAAGGGCTGTTGAAGCAAATATTTGCGTAAGAAGGAACTTAAGTGTTTTATTTCTGCACAACTTGTTATATAATCATCTCTATTAAAGTAAAACTTAACCAAGTTAAGAATTTAGAAGAAATTATATTATACGGTTTGTGTTACAGTAATTTTAGTGAATAATAATACTAAACAATGTTACTGAGAAAGTAAAGAACTATTATATCCACCTCTAGTTTCATATTACAACTTTATCTTCATCATCAACTTATAGATATCCACTGCTGATGGCCTCTGGTAATGGGAGGATTTGGGCCATATCCTACCACAATGGCCCAATGCAGGTTGGATAGTGAGAGCCTCGTTTGTGGAGGGAGCACCATGAGCAGGTGAGGTTGGCTTGGATTCCGTGAGTTGTTGTGTGGGACACATTAGAAGTATGTAGATATATTTGTTTATTTATGTACATACTCTCCTCGCTTTTTCTTTTTAGTAACTGTTACTGGTACATGATACACCTACACGTGTGATTATAATAGTTTACCCTATGTATTTGGGTACGCTGGAAGAGAACTCTTTTAGGAGTAATCTCGCCTTTGTTACATACCTTTTGAATTATACTTTTATTAAATTTCTATATTCCTGTATGTGTATATTAAAAATTTAAAAATACTAATGACATAGTCCATACAAACTTAGTATTGTTCACATACTCATTTTGAGAAAATTAATTTTGTTTTTTTTTTGTAATACAATTTACTATTAACTGTAATTTAATACTCATGGTATTAAGTGATAAATATTCCAACAATGCGCAGCTTCCTCATCCAGCTAAATCTGGCTCTTACATAATTACATCCGAATTAACCATGGACATCTGTGTTAATCGTAAGATGCAAGTTAGTAGTAGTATAGTAATCTGAAATAAAAACTGTGGTGTTGCCACAATTCACACTTAGAAATGAAACAACTATATCATAAAATACAGTGTTATCTACATTTAAATGATTCTCATAGTCGGTGAAGACATACAACTACACATCTAGCTTAGCGGCTTCGGCACAGATTTACCGAGATTATCCATTCAGGACTCTAATGGAAAGTAATATCCTGGAATGTTGGTCAGGTACTTGTAAGGATACACGTACCACCAAAAAGGATTCACACAGTGACGATTGGATTAATTCAAATGACAACCACAGGAAAAGTTTCTTTAATTCCACCTAATCTTCAAAAGGTCCGCGTTATGTAACTTACTTATTTACAATACAAAATAAAATAGAAAATGAAAGTATATGAAACAATTTTTTTTATACTTTAAAATCTGTTTATTTTTATTATTACTATGATACGTATTTAATCCTTTTACAAGAAGAATATATCGTCCAAATTTAACAATTCCATTAAGAGTTCAGAGTAAAGACGCGTGAGTAAGAACATAAAATATCTTTAGAATTTTAATATTATTTTCGTTTCTTAAAAATTATTAATTGATGTTTCTTTTACTATACGGATGTAAAAGACCAGAAAAAATTACGAAACAGCACAAGTGATAATACTAATCTATAAATCTATTTCAGTGCTCTCTATAGATATAACTAGAAGAAATAATGAATAAAAATAGTACGTCTATATTTATTGATAGGATATTCAAACGTAGTCGGTATTACTTAATTATTATTGTACTGTAATTTTTTGTCGTTTTTTATTACAAATGGAATCGGAAACTATATCTAAAGAACCGGAAGTAAAAACTAGAATAAAACATATGAAATCCTTATGACATATTCTGTGATTCAGAAAAACTCAGTCTAAAATATTGAGAATGTTCTTTTTTGTAGTCTAACACTAGATATTCATACTTGTTGGTGAAAATTTCAAAAGTGCTTTCACATTATCTTGTTCAAGGTTTTACATGAGCTCATTTGAAAGGTCTGAATAGTGATTGTAATCTACCGTAGACTCTATTCTTATGGAACGGAGACAACAGCGACAAGTTCAAAGAGGCCAGAATCTTAACGGTATATTTATTATTACAAAAAAGATTTATTCTTGACCACTATTCCACTTAGTATTATACCCTTATAGACTATTTACTCCTTGAAACACTCGCCCTGTTTTTATGAATAAGAGAAACCGAATGGAAAAGAATTTGTATTGAATATTTGGTATATAAATTGAACTTACACTTTAAAATCGTATTTACGTTATCAACATTTTTTTTTAAATAATAAGCGACAAAAAAGCAATAAGTTAATGTAGTATTCAGAATGTTGAATTTTGAACATTTGTTTTCAATCTCATAACCTTTGCAATTTTTTAAAACGATGTAATCAGAATACAATAAAGTTTCCGTACACATGAAAACCGATAGAAAATGAGTCATAAAGTAAGTGTTTAGAAAACAACATAATTAACTATTTCATATTGAAACTTAACTGTTTGAAAGATAGATATGATCACTAAGCGATGCGAACAGAACGGGTAAAGTTAAATAAATAAATTAGGAAAACCCTTTTGAAACATTGTAAGCATGTAGAGAAAGTAATTAATAATACCCTACAGCGGGGTCGGCGGTTTCTTAAATGTTGCTATGCCATTACAGAACCTAATTACAAAACTCTGTAACGATATTTGAACTACAATAATTACAAAATTCTTACATTTAAATATTTTATAATTCAAAGATGTTTATTATTCATGTTTCATATCATAAAATTAAGTTATATAGTTATTCGTTGATGATCACCGAAACTGTGATGGTTAAGTGTTGTCATGATGTGAATAGATAATGTTGAAGAGGACGATGTCCAGGATATAGTAAAGTAAAACAAGAAAGACAAGACTAGCAACCCCTCTGATTAGCCAGAACCAATGTTAAGAACAAGAAGAATTTTTATGCGTTGCCTTTGCATACACTTTTAGTATATTACGGAGAGTACTTTTCATCATCATAGAGGTCCACTGCAAGATATAGGCTTTCTCTTATTATAAGGGGATTTGGAGCACCTTCCATAACGCTGGCTGAATAGGGGTTTGTGATGAGGCAGAGAGTCACTTGTTGATTAACACTGTCCACCATGAACAGAAGAGGTTGGCTTGGGTCCCGTGTGTCCCTTACACCATGGATAATAGAAAGGTTTTTCAAACTTGTCTAGCTAGGTATCTTCTCATACTTTATATATATCACCAGCATTAGTGCACGCAACTACTCAATCACAAAAGAGCCAGCGTATTTAAGAAAGTATACTTCACCATCATCATCATTTAAATTTAATACTTTCGACAAAGCTTTTCGTTTGAACTAAACGATTCTTGAAATTAAACCAAAAGCTGATTGAACTCGTCGTAAAACTTGACTTAAACTATTACTTAACTGTAACTTATCTACAATTGTGAAAACGTAAGCCCTGAATAAATTATAGTCTAGTTGTTTTTTCATGAATGTAAAATAAAGTTAAGTATAACAGAGTGCTTCAATTATTTTATTGAAAAGATAGTTCATTTTCAGGCGATACACAGCTACTACTGGACGTGGACCTACACCAAGAGTGGAAGGATTTGGGCTTTCTGCCACCACGCTGGCCCAATGCGGATTAGTAAGGAGCTGGAGCGTCGTTAGTTAAGGAGCAGACTGTACCACGAGCAGGAGAGGTTGGCTTGTGTCCCGTGAGGTGTGTCAAACCCTTTACACCCCCTGTTTTATTTTGTTTATTAATCGTACTCCATGGTTAGAGTGGGCCAAGGCAAGCCTCGTCTTTCACATTTCTGTTTGTATAATTTCAATTTATTTCCTTACTTCTGTTTTATTCTTACATACTTTTCCTCTCTACCTTATGTTCGTCTTAAAGTCTACTATTTTAGTTTACCTATTCCTTCTTTCATACATCCCGCTCAATGAGTTAGACCAGTTCTTTATTTTAGTTAAACCCTCTTTACAGTTACACAGATTATATAAACTTGATAATTATCTAGCTCTTTTTTTAAATAAACTCGATATATGAATACGCCAGACCGGGAGCACAGCCTGTACCAAAATATAAATCATTTACTATCCAGAGTTATTAGTTAGCCATTAGTGTGAAAATTAATTGGCGTGAGTGCTGTATATCATGATCAAGTCGGTCTCACCCACCAGCACGGTGTGTTATAAATTCACCGATGGGGAACTTAATTGCTATATAACACAGCCTACCCAAAAAGGAGACCACATTTTCATTGGATATTTGATGTGGTTATTTGTTATTTAAGCATAGTACTTGATCATAGTTAAAACATTGGTTAACGATAAACCATCTAATATTAACTGGGGTTTCATTAAATTTTTAAATGGAAATTATGGTCATTACTTTCCCTGTATGAAATAATATGTAGGTCTGAGTTCACTAACCTAATAATTTATCGAAAAGGGAATAATTCGTAAATGAAATAACATGGTAATAGCTTTGCGCAAAATACAGATGCTAAGCATAACGAGTATGGCAATTCCTCGAAATATAGCGGATCAGTTTTCAGCATATCGGTATGATGAACTGAACCGTATTCGGAAGAAGGATTCAATTAGTAGCATCGCCTCTGATGAGTGAAGACGAGAGTCGTCGCATATTAATTAAATATTGCAAGTCGGTAGGGAAGTTTATAGAGGAAAACAAAAGTAGGCGGCAACCTTAGAATGAAAGACGATGCACAAAAGAGTAAAAAGGTAATTGTAAAAACCAAAGTGAAAGAAAAATTGAAAGCATGAAACTGAGAGAAGTAGGGAAAGGAAATAGAAAGTATAGAGAAAGAAAATACGGTAAAGAAAGCATACAGACCCTTACCCAAAACACGAAGAGGGACGACTGTCAAAAAATTAAAAAGAAACTGAACCGTAAATTTAACGAATGAAATTCCCAAATATGTTTCTATATTCGCGTTATGATTGTTCAAACGAGCAGCTGTTAAAATACCACTATTATAACCCACCATATCGGTCAAGTACAGGTTGGTGAACGTCATATGAAATCTGTTCTTTAAGCTTGTTGGTTTTTTTTCCGATATTTCTCTTCTACATAAGCCAATAAACGTCCACTTTTGAACCTGGTTCTCCCCTATTGGTGGAAGGATTTGGGCCGTCACCCATGACACTGAACCAACGCGCAATAATAAGGAGGTAGAGCCTGGTTTGTTCATTAGCAATGTGCACCACGACCAGGTGAGATTGACTTGGGTTCCGTAAGTTGTTGTATGAGATACCTTACACATATTTTGCTTCACTATACAATAAATATTAATTCGTAAAAGGTAAACTTCGTTGGAGGATGATGGAGAGCGAAGTTTGCTTTGGTAAAGTTTACATAAAGAAACGTAGATTGTTTTTGTTGATAATTTCATCTACAGGCGTGGATACATTTAAAAATCATATGTTTGTTAATATTTAATTAATTATGTTATTAGTGTTAATTTTTAAAAGATTTTTTAAATTCAAGCGTGTTTCTGTTAGTCTTATAGAGATATTAATAAGAACTCATAAGCGGTTAGCAGCACGGACAGTCTCGTTCCGTCTGCCGGAATGATCAGACGTCTCAAGAAGTCCTTACGCTGTTGCTGAAGTATAATAAGATTTATTAAAGCTTCGTTTTATTGGAAATGAGCATTCTTGGAAACAGTGGTGGTACTACAATTAACAGCATGATTTTTGATAATACTTCATGTACTCGTTTTACACCAAATTTATTAATCGTCTATTATTGAATTTTTTCCGATCTGTCAATGTCTAGAGATGATCAATAAGCAATGAATAATCAACCGATTACTAGTAAAATTGAAGACTGACAGAGTAGTAATGATATTGAGTAAAAAGCTCTGCACTTTAAATAAACATAACCATGGAGCTGTGGTGTGGAGGACTCATAGGAATCTCTTCATCAATCATATCGCTTCTCATAGTACAATAATCACAAAGAGTCGGCACACTGTCGAGTGATTAATGCGTACCACGCCTTCACTCAGGTAGGTTTTATGACCATAGCGGGACCTAATTAATGATTGTTTACCACAAACGCCTCCACCAATCGCGTAGTTCATTGGAAAAAAAACGATGTTTAGTTCCTTCGTAGTTTTTGATAATTTTTATTTAAAGTACCTACAGTTCACGAATATTTTATTTCATACAAAATAGTTGCTCGATAATCTAAAAATAACTTCATCCCCTTTTGTCTTGAAAAATTCAAGTTTAGAGAAAGTAGACTACCTGCTGCCTATTACTTTGTTAGAAATGGACCTTTGGGGATTATTTCCCATTTATTTTTTAAATTAGACGTATAAAAATATTTTTTTTTAATTTTCAAATCTGAAATCTCTCAAATGATTTTTAATGACTCTAGCGTAAAAAATTATCTTTCTTCTATAATATTTTTAAAATAAAGGAACGCTTCCCTTGAGCCGATGTAGCACAATACGTGCAAAAATTCGCAAATCAGATGACCAACCTCTAATATACTAATACAAAGAGACGTTTAAATAAAAAAGAAATAAATGGTCTGATC